>LR736918.1:0-157011 GCA_902654985.2 Oryctes borbonicus | reverse complement strand
TTTTCATTAATAACATATTTTTGACCACAATAAATTTTAAATAGATCATCTTTATAAATCCTATCGAAGTATATGGTTTTCATCAAACATCGCTTATATGAATCGCCGCTTAATTGACACAAAAATGCTGTATACCAGCGTGATTCATATAAACGGCATCTACTGTAAAAAGAAATGTGCCCGAATATACTTTTGCGGTCAGAACCTGCATTAACACGATGGGGTACATGGTTAGAAGCCGCATTTTTTTATACCCAACACTTTCGTATTTTAAAACCTTTTGTATTAAAGTTAAAACGAGATGCTTCCAGTGTTACAGCAGTCCAAGCATTAATTGCAAAAGAAGATTTAGTCGAGCAGTTAGAATTTATTAATAAATATTCTCAAGCGTAACAAAAACGATCAAGTTTCTAGAAAACTTTAAAATTAACTGAATCCCTTCAACGCTTAGAATCATCGTTTACTATGCGTATGTAAAATTAATGCGGTTTTGCAAAAAAATCCAGATTGTGTGCTATTAAAAGAAATTTTCAATAACACTTTTACCACCCGGAATGAAAGTTTATGTTTAAAATATAAGGATTTAATTGCATACTTCCATTTCGCAACGGTTACTTCATGTGACGCAGAAAGGTCTTTCTCTAGATTTCAAAATATATTAACTTACCAACGAAACCAATTTACAACGAACAATTTAGAAAAATATATCATAGTTAATTCCTATATTACAATCGTATCGAAAACGTACTTGACGATTAACAAAATATAATTTTCAGTTTATCTGCGCTACGGCATACACCCGATCGACGCTTCACTGACTAACACTCGCTAGCAAACTGCACCGAATGTCCTCACTCACAAAAATATTTATGTATCACCTATATAAGCCCTCTAGAAGAAATATACATTATTTGATTACCTATCTTCTTTATGGAAAGCAAATTTGAATATAATATTTCAAAATATCCAAAATAATATTAAAGGGAACCACCTCAATAAAACTTATTCTTGCGATGGAGACGGTCGTATAAATGAAAGGCTGTATTAGCAGCTACATCAAATTAAAATACATGCTGCTTGCCGTTCCATACGTCCTGTTGATGCCTCCTTCATCAAATAAAAAAGAAACTCGAAACCACTTCATTTATATCCTCGTTAAGCTCGCAAAAGGGTAGATGTATTGAAAAATGCCTCGTTACACGTTTATAGCGAAACCGGAAAATACTTTCGACACTTATACCCGCGCGAGAAGTTATCCAATTTCTCCTAACTTTCATCCCCAGTCGCTAGACGAATGGTTCTCACTTCATTTTTCCATCTGTTTCTCTCAGCATTCTACTGCATCCCTTTCTCTTAACGTCTTTATAGTTTTTGCGACCATTCAACACTTCTCGGATCATCCGAAAGCCCTTTTCTTCCGCAACTAAACTTAAATTGTTTTGGAGACAGACAAAGAGATTCGGAGAAAATGTTTAGCGCCGTACGTATATAAATTCCGACAGTAGCGTTCCATAATACGAAGTATTCTTATAAAATTAAATTGAATCGGTTGAACTGAAAAGTTTCCTCGTTCTTGAACATGGCAATGTAACGGTACTTATGCATCCATCCATGGTATGCAAATAAAATTTCACTATTTTCGAACTAGAAGAATAATCATTCTACCTATGCCTTAAAATTTTAGATTGACTTCTGAAATTTTGAGCAGAAGTAGACTTTTTGACCCACAATGTACCGTTTGGCTCTATCGCGCCGAGATGTATATATTCATAATTTATGCTTAATAACAATTTCATTAATCATTCCACTTCAAATAGTTTTAGATTCTTTATTGGAGTGGAGTAAAACCACATACACACCGAATGGCGTTAGCGGCTGTCAAAAAAAAAATTGTTTAAGGTCGCGACTAACAGTGCCAACGTCCATACAGATTACACAACACCTTCGATTGTTTCGTACGAAATCGGCTATAAATTAACCGCGCTACGGTGAGCTTGCGTACGTATATATGAGTTTATATGATGTAAGCAACGTATTCAACCATCAGCAAGCGTTCCAAGTATTCGGGTTTAAATGATCTAACGTTATTATCTCCATCTCGACACGAAAAGCGATTTATTAAGGTTATATGGAACGAGTGCTGGTACGACATATGTATGTACTGTATAGTCGAATGCAGAACAAGCGTTGTAAACTATAAAAGCACATTACGGTCGCAACAGCAAAATTGGGAGCGAGTTATTAAAAACAGTTTTGTTATTCGCACCCACATGTTGCCTGCAATATGTCTGTCGAGCTTAATTGTTTCTCATGGTATTTCACTATTGATTTTTTACAAATTCTCAACAAAAAGATACCTATTCAGTGAGTAATGTGCTTACAATTTTACAATAGACCAAAACTCAGGTTACAGCATATCAGCTGAAGCAGAATCTAGTTTCCAAACAGCTTTCAAATTACGTCATAGTTGACAGATTTTAACAGCTCACCTACTGATTTACCCTCGAAATAGTAAACGCAAGTGTCTATTCTAAAAAAAACTTTTGGCTATCCCATTCCTCCAATATTTCACTATTCACTCCTTCACTATTTTTTAAATATTTAAAAAAGAAATATATAAACTAAACACTCATTTTAAAAACCCAACTAAATAACAAAAATCCAAATATAGTTAGAAACAGTATACTAGTAAATTTTCAACATTTTTCAATGTATACTCTTTCAAATGTCAATCGATAGAGTTCCTCGTAACACACTCTGTATGGCATGTCCACTTAGTGCGTGGGCCAAAGCTAGTTCCTTCCTTAACGAATTTAGAGAGAAAGATTTCAAGTAAAAAGTATTCGAAGACAAGTGCTGCACAACATAAAGATATACTGGAAAAATATATCAAAGATATTTATAGGTATCAAAAGACGTATTGATTATATGTTACAATATACATTGTAGAACTTTGCGTAGATACAGTAGATGTGTAAAAAAAAACTTTTAGCAGAACAAGATTGAACGAAAGGAAACCATCCAATTATGTTATGTTTTATTTCATTTCTTATAGATTTATCTAAAGCACTATGTAATACCGCGTTCATAAGGACATTTAACGAACAAAACATAAATATAGTCCTCTAGCAATAAATCATAGAAGAAAGCACTAAATCTGTTAGCGAACTGTCTCGAGGTTGACAAATTGCATTTAATGAACACACTGTCAATAAAATAAATGTAGTTTCAGAAATCGCAGAAAAATGAGATGTAAAAGCAACACATGAAGAGTGTGTTCCCAGTATATCCTTAGCAAATATGTATCATGCTTATTGTTACAATATAGAACAATTTGTTGTTTACATCGTGTACTCTTTTAGTGTACATCCAAAATAATAACGGCATAAACGAGGAACGTCGTGTTCATTTCTCGCGCATTTAATAATTTCTTATGTTCTTACAATTTACAGGAACTTTTTTAATCAAGAATAAAACGTTTCTAAGTAAATGGAGATGGAAATAGAAAGAAGAAAGAAGAAAAAAAATACAAAGTATTGTGAACCAAGCAAGAAGCGAAGTTTGCGATCCTAATAATTTATATAGTAGTTTCGCATGCACGACCCGGAATTATTTAATAAAGATTGCATTCTCAGTGAAATTTGCGAGTCATTCTCATAAAAGCGAAAAAATATATGTGTTCTATCATAGCAAGCGAGCATTTCTACGAATTCCGGAAACTGGCGCTTTGGAAAAGAGGCGTACAGAGAAGGGCCAAAAGCGTTCTTGTTATAACAAAGCGGATACTGCACTCGCGATAGATAATTTTGCTTGCATACCATACTCATAAGGATATTTTCATTTCCTAGGATCACAAAGAATATGAATGGCATCGGAAACTATCTTATTAACTCGTGCTAACGACCTTTGTTTAAGAAATTACGTGATATTATTGAAATTCATTTTAAATAAACACCGACGTTAATAATACAATTATTCAGATTTTAATACTATAATTTCTGTTATCCACTTATAAAAAAATATAATATTGCCCGACCAACTCTTACTACTGTTTAATAACATTATCATAACTTGTAATAAATTTTATACCAAGTTGTGTCGAAGCACAAGTATTACCACTTATCCTGTGTGGTTAGCAGCAGATAATATACGTAATATAAAGTTAGACAATAATTGCCACACAGGCTATAAAAATATAGGAATCCAACTTTATTGCAAAATTTCCAATACTTGAAACTAATAAAATCACAAATCGCCTGTTACAAAACATACCTTGCTAGCATTGAGCATAATATAAATTTTAGATCATATTTAACGTTAAGTACAGAATAAAAAAGGAACCTCTAAAGTACCGGTCGAATTCATAACGTATCTTTTAGTAACCAAGAACAAATTATGATCGCTTTTTCTCAATTTTTCTCGTTCGTTTACTTACGTAGCAATGGATGCACTCAAAATTTTAATAATTCTTATTTTATTAATCTACCGCTCATTGAGAATAATTTTAGTTCTGAAAAACCAATTTCTGCAAATTATACAACAAAATGATCGATAGCTCAGAACCCATTGTTATAATAATAACAACTATTATTATTATTAATGCCTGGAAAAACAAATGTGCACAAATGATTGATTAAACACTCATAATAAAATAACATTGTATTAATGCTCTTATGTATGAAATCTTATGGTGACGCCCAGACAACGGGCTAAAAACTTTCTCTGCTTTTTCTGACCATAAATGTATATTGTTTTGTCTATAATAAATAATTAGCTACAAACTAAAAAAAATAACATTTTTGTTATTTTGGAGCACAGCTTAAGGAGTTATGCAACTAACAAGTTACTTACAGGAAAACACGACATGCACAAAGCGAGAGGGATATCTGTATATGACACGACAACGGTTGTTCGAAGCATGGCTCGTAATACAGATAGGAATTTTTACAAGTTCAATATTTTTATATCATTGGATAATTTTTCGTGTTCATATACGGTTTTTATATATTTAGCAATCTGTTCAGTCTTAAATTATTGTCTATTCGTAATTTAACAGAGTTACCTAAATGTTCGCAAGTTTTATCCATCCATGGCATATATGATATTAAAGCTGCAGTTTAAATTTCCAACCACGCTCATTCAATCAGAAGGTTAAAAGGAGCAATGCAGTTGAGCATAGTCAGTTAAAAGTAGATTTTGAAATGTTTGATTACATCTGCAAAATGGGATGTATAACAAGAAAACAGTATACTGCCCTACAAAATGACATATCTAAGAATTACAGTTTAGTATTCGCATAAATGAAACAAATTTGTAACATGAACTAAATTTTGCAATACTATATGTTACCCTAAACAGAATATGAGGAATTTATTGGTAACATAAGAATAATCATGATATGTACGTACTTTAAAAAAATTTAGTTATACTCATTTACATTAAGCATAATATGTATCTAGGACAAAAGCATAACTACTGAAATACGCAGGTACGTCTCTTAGGCTTAAGAATTTATAAAGGTTTAGGCATCGGTTTTTTAAGGAGCTTTTACTTACTTAGAAGACTAACGTCATTCTGCATGAAGCAAAATTGTTTTCAAGTTGAGCGCAAGTACTATGAACAATTAGAAGGTACAACAATGGGCAACCCTGTGCCCCCTTCATAGCCAACTTGTTCATGAGCAAATTTGAAACATGTATGAGAGCGGATGCCGCATATTTTCCCAGAATTTGGCATAGGTATGTAGATGGTATTTTCGCGGTTTTTGATACTAAGAAAAGTAATATTCCGGATTTTCCCGCGACCCTCAACTCAAAATTTGAAACCGTTAAATTCACAGTAGAAGAAGAAGTGAACAATCAATTTCCGTTCCTAGACAGTTTAGTGATTAAAAATAATAATAAACTGGAAATTGACATCAATAGAAAGGAAACCAACACTAATAGGTACATTATGAACGATTCTAACCACTGTGGACAACACAAAATGGCCACGTTTAGTTTCTTAATTAATAGATTGGTTAAATTCCCTCTAAGTAGAAGTAGATTTAACACAGAACTTAAATTAATAAAAAGCGTAGCTATTTATAACGGTTACTCTTCTATAAAAGTCGGTCGCATGCTTAAGAAAGTCCAACATAGGCTTTACGTAGGAAATTCCACGACCTTTACCCCGGTAGAAACTAATAGCAAGAAATTCGTGAAACTCCCCTTCCACGGGATATCGAAAGGCGTAGGTAAGGTTTTGAAGAGTCAAGACATGAAGGTGTGCCTCGGTTCCCGCAACACACTTAAAAACCTTCTCGGTAATCCCAAAGATAAACCGAAAATGGGAGAAAGGTTGATTATTTATAAAATTGCATGTAGTGACTGTAATAAAGCCTATATTGGTGACACGAAAAGGGCAATAGAAACTAGATTCAAAGAACATATAAGAAATAATCGCTACAGCAGCTTGGACGCGTCGAGTGTAGCACAACATATAAATGAAACCGGGCATAGTATTAAATTAGAAGACTTAAAATTGATTAAAAACGTAACGTCGCCGCGAGAATTAGACGCGTACGAGACAGTTTACATAAAAAGTAATAAAAATCTGATGAACCGAGAAAACGGACCGTTGTCGTACTCTGTTCTTTTTGACCTTTTGCAGTAGGCTGGCACTCGTTTATATTTTGGGCCATAAAAGAGATCTTCCCGTCCATCTGGCCGTGTTTTTCGCATGTCATAGTTTAAGACACGTAGAGGGTAGAATTAGGCACTTGTAAAATACAATATTTCTTCTCGGTGAAGGGATAGTTCATGCATGTTATCTTTCGCACGTCGTAGCTTCAAGGCGTGCAGGGGGTAGAAATAGGCACTTGTAAAGGATATCTGTTCTAAGAAGTAGGGATAGTAAATGCATGTTTAGTTTTAGAAAAAGTTTTTTCTCACTTCATTCGGTCACCGGTTGATGATGAGGACCATTCGTGTCCTCGAAACGGCCGTCCCGGACTAATTATTATATTACTATATAATAAATTAAACTTGTGTGGTTCCGGAGGTTGCCGATACTTATGTGTTGTTTTACTTACAAAATAATAATTAGGAAGATATATTCAATTTCACTTTTCTACAATAATTATTCAACAAGAGCATACGTTCGTGGGAATTGATTACGTTATATTATAATTGCATTGTACCTAATTAAATATTTTCTTATTCACTGCTTTGGAAATTTTCAATTTCGTCGTAAATCTAGTCAGAACTTTTGTTGCGAGATTATACTTCTTATCTACGTTCTTGTGTATACCTCTATCCCTCTGCTTCCTTGGTATATTTGTAAAACCCCCTCTACATATTTTTGCACTTAAAAAGTCTAATTTTAGCAAATCGGCTTAACGCCGGCTGACTAAGATTGGTTTAGTCTTTTTTTATTTAATTAGTCTTATAAATTACCATGAGCAAATTTTAGGTTCATCATTAAATAATATCATCATAAAAAATAACATTTCTTTCTTCTTTTAATGAAATTTCTACCTAATGGTAAAATAAGTCGACTGGCATGAAGGTCTGACCACAAGATGCCTAGACGACAGTTGGACATAAAGACACACAAAAATTTTCGCGTTGTTTCCAACCATTGTTTAATTACGTTGGCAATTGTTTTTATGCCATTGTCACCTATAATAATTTTTCCTTGTTTAAAATATACTATCATCGAAATAGATGCCGAAACGAACGGTTTTTGCTGTAGTATGATGCAGGGACGCAATTGATGATGAAATTCTGTGGTTTTTTATGACCTTCTTGGCCACATACAACACTACAATGTTAAATGACACTGAGAATTTTGATGAAATGGACCGAAAGACTTTTAATAGAAGATAATAACTTCTTTTATAGGACTGACGTTTACCCTGACTCTTGCCGTACAAAGATATGACATTAATATACAAAGAGAGAATAAAATAGAAAAGTAGTTAGTATGGGCCTTTCCTGCAATTATCATTGGACCAATCAGCGACAGACCCCACCCACCACCGGCATAAAACAGTTCTGCTCTCGGCGCTCTTCGCAGTTGGTTTTCGCCTCTGGCATGGTTCACATGCTGAGTTACCGTAACCACTGCTTCCCGCTCAGTTAGTTTCGCCTCTGGCGTGGTTCACACGTTGAGTTACCGTGCTAACTGTTGCCATCACCCTCCTGAAGAAGCCCCATACGATTGTGGCCGAAACGTCGAATTTTATTTTAACCAACGACATGACACGGTTAAAACACGTTTAGTTTCAAAGATAAAGTAGTATACATCAATGTTCTAGAACCCTGAGCCCAGTGGGCTAAAATGTTGGCGCTAGGCGAAAGCAACTTCAACGTATTTCAAGCTTGAATTGTAACGAGGTAGCTTAGAATCATTGCAGGTCTAGTAACTGTTTTCCTGAACTAAATATTTAATTTTGTGTACTATAGCATGCGCCTAATTATTAATGGCACGTATTGTAAACGTAATTCTTCAACAAGTCTTTAAAAATAGAGGAAAATTAGGATAAAAATATTTATTTTGTTGTTTTTAAACTAAATGTAATCACCATAAAATGCTTCATTATGAATGACAGGTCTGAAATTGCCTTAGAGACCAGTCAAAGACATATTCATTTTCCTCAAACTAAACTCGTAAACTTAAGAATTTGTTCTCTTTTATATTTATGGGATTAAGCTAAATAAATAGTTTATTATCTAAAATTATTCTCGCAGTTGGTATTTATACTGAGTCTGTCGAACTCGCAGACGTGAGAAATATGGGCAATCGTGCCCGGCAAACAATAATGTACTATCTTTTGCACCTCAGAAGTCTAAGTAGAAAATAAAGTTTTAAAATACAAAAAGAAACAAAAAAAAATATGCATTGCACTCTACTATATTGAAAATACTTTCTTATCAAATTGAGTACATGAACCATTCTACTATAAAACCGCTGTGCTTATCAATATTATTGCTTATTAATATTCTCGTCAAATCCATCAATGCAGTACTTATTCGGGTTTGTAGCAACACCATTCCATAAATTAGGAATTGCATGCAGGCACGTTTCCGAATACGTAATCTGCACATCGATAAAGTATTCGGGCACGTTTCCAATATATGTCGGTCTGAACTTGTAAAAGGGTACCTCTTTGTATAACATAAAATTTCGCACATCAGAAGCGAGTTGGTAAAATGCAATTTTAGGATATGCACACTTAGCGCATGAAGACTGAATCCGAAGGAGCGGAATACGCGGCTGTTTTGTCGCAAAAGTGGTATTGCATAAAACACTTTTCGTAATTCACACGCTAAGATATTCACGAAATGTTTTCGGGCACGATATGGAAATACGTGCATAGACTGACATCCGTTCAAAAATGATAAGTAAATTCTTTTACCAAATTGATTTTACTAACAATATGTACCTTTGAAACAAAAAATGAAAAAATAAATACAAGTTGAATGGAAACTAAAACACTTGAAGAATATTTCAATAAAAGGCGAAGTTGGTGTTATTGGTAATATTGACTTTATTGTTCCAATGTCCTTGCATCACATTCTACACACATTCTCTTTTTTTTCCAACAAACATTAATAATAAAGTTCTTAGCTTTAAAATTTTCATTCTTCGTGCCGAGATATAACGCTTACTCCTCACTGAGTACATTCTACAATTAGTATACATACTTGCCACTAAGATAGTGTGTCAAATACTCTGTTATAACATGGAAATTACTAAACATAAGTTGCTCTTTTATTAAACTAATCTGTCATGTTTGCACATAATTAACAATTTATAGTACAGCAGTTCCATAAAGGGGAGCGTAAATATTTAGTTTACCTTTAGTTATAACTTTGGTAATGGTCAAACATATACCACATGAAGTCAAATGTTAGTGAACCGTCGAAAGTTAAAACTTTAAAACTTTATACAACGTTAATTACCTTGAAACCGTAAAAACTATGCAGAAATGGAAACTCGCATAATGTACTATCTCCTTAACGATGTAAAACAAATGAAACTTTCAAGCGTTTTAACATGGAAGAGTAAAGCATCAAACGTGCCTCTCTATGGTATGCAGGAAAATGATTTATGATGCGAATACGTTAAGCTACATCGTACATGTTTACATAACTTCAGCGTACATATGTAAGAACTTTTTGATTGATAGCTTCAAATTAATTTTAGATGTATAGTTTTTTAAATTGTCTTGTTTTTCGTTATTCCCCATCTATCTTGAATTTTGACTACCGAACTCAAATGCATATTCTGAAAAATACACCAACTATATATTTTATACTTTAATAATTTTACATATATATGCATGTATTTTCATGTGCAGTTATTTTGAAAGTGTTAATTCTTACACTACTTCTATTTTACTTAGTTTCTATTTTAATACAGAATTGAAAGCATCCTGGATTTATTAATAAATTCATGTTCTTTAAACCTTTTTTATTACCTTGGCAGCAATTTTATTATTTTTTACATATAAAATATTTTATATCGTGAACATTACACACACCGCATTTTTAACGATATAAGAGTACTCTAGCTAATGATGACTTGTTGTCCTAGAGAACTAATAGCATATTCCTTTGCTCTCTATTGGAGCGCACTCGAAGATTTTAATTTCAATTAAAAAACTCTGGATCCAGCAATGCCAATGATGTGTGAAATTCGCCACTTTCTGTGCGTTTCACGAAATTAGCAGAAACTAGACAGTCATGTTTATTCTTCTCATGAGAATGGGTTCGTGTTGCCTACTGGTTTCCCCGAGAGTCGACACAACACAAGTCTGTCTAGTCTCTGCTAATTTCATGAAGGCACGGACAGTAGCGAAGTATAGTTTTCAGTCGGCTGAGTGTCTGAGTGCTCTACAATTACCAATAGAATACACTATTGTAGTGAAGAATCAAGTATTGTTGGGGCGGCCTTATTATCGATGAACATCACATGATGGCATTCCAGTGCGTACTGAAAAATACAAATTGGTCATTTCCTGAAATACATGTCAATTGAGTTATAATCAATAATTTAATAGAACACATCAGAAAATGCCTAGAAACAATAACCAAAGAAATAATGCTAAAATAGCTTCCCCATGGTATTGATGGAATAATTTACGGCGAACGCAACACAAGGAGTGAAAAAATACACTAACACACGGACATGTTTCTGCCTACCCAGGGTCATCAGCGTGGTTCCGAGAATATTTTTTAGCTCTACACTGTGTAATATTTCAAAACGACAAGCTAAACATTTCTTGGCGCCCTTCAGTGCCAAGAAACGCATACCTGCCGTTTAGAAAGCAGCTACATAAACCGGGTACTGTTCCTCAAGCAATCCGTGGAGCAGTTCGTGGCTGCTGCTGAACCACGAGATGGCAGCGCAACGAGCGCGGAGTCTGTACGTCCAAGCAGCGCGTCCCGTTGATGTTCCTTTGCTTCTTCCTGTTTGACCAATCTAACTCTTCCTTTATTTGCATTCCATTAGAAGTTTGGATATATCTCTGTCCTAACACAGAAATTGTTATGACTATTTTATGCAAGCAATCAATATACATCCTATGCAATAATATGCCTGACAGTTATTGCTTTTTATTTTCTTAGTCATTGACAGCAACAGAATTTGCTATTCATTCTTCTGCTAACAAGAGACAAATTAAAAACGTTTATGTACTTCGTATGAATTAACTTCTATTTCATTATAAAAATGTGTGCCAATAATAATCTTTAAAGGTAGAACTTATATTACTGTGCGATCTTTTCTAACTATTTCACGTTCCACTATCTCCTATATTTCTTATTTTAGACCATTATCCGCAAACGCTATTTACACGTTCGAATAAATTTTCTTCGTGTTTTCCCAAAAGGACGTTTTAGTCTTTAATTAGGACGCATTGACAAAATATATCAGCAGCAGGGTCGGACCGAAGGCAATGAATAAACCTCCGGTGGAAATGTGGCTAATCGCTCGTCGAGTTAGTCTCCATTAATCAATGTTAGAAAACACCATTAGTCAGTGCTCGGTCGGTAAATAGGCGGTCAATCTTTGACAGACGCTTGCATCGTTCAACTGCACTTTTCGTCTTCCCGTTGGATGCGGACGTCTACGATACGAGCGCGACAAATGAAATTTTCTAAGTTAAAATCCTTTTTAATTAAGGCTGGTCTCATAGTTTCAACCAATTGGATACTTTCTCGCTTTAGCTTTAGCTAAATAAACTAACAAATATTCCTTATTCTTATTCAATTTTACCGCATACACAAAATTATACTCGCCATTACTCAGGCGGGACTTATACAGGTAATATAACATAAATTTAAATTGGACGTACTTTAGCAAGGGCAATAAAATCCATAAAAATGACACCGAACTATTAAGTTATTATTTAAGTTATTAACCAAAATGGCTGTAGAATGCTTTGTGAAGGGCAAGATGAGGCAGTCGATGATTCATTAGCAAGTAATTCAATTCCATTGCAATGCAATGTACCTACTTGTTCTAAAGTAATATCATTTACACATTACACTGAATAGATTGCCGTAAGTACCTATTTTGCTATCAAGTTGTTTAATTTGGCAAAGTTGTGCTGTATTTGACTTTAAAGATTTTCGTTTTTTTTCAATAACTTCTACTATTTACAAAACGGACAACAACCAAACAGTACATACAGACAACAACGAGTATGAAGAAATTTTTCGAATCTACCCTACCAGTTTGGACTTCCAATTGGAAAGATTCAACAAAGCAGATATTCTATGCGTTTGCGAATAAATGAAATAAAAAGAGTTCAGGTTACGATCTAATAACTGCTTACGAGAAACAGCAATAGGGTGTTTTTTCACATAATGTAAGTGTTGTATATATTGTAGGTAAATGGGATATTCAAAAAAATAATTTATTTATTTTTTTTTTTAAAGAAATCTTTGCACTTATTCAATTTAAATAAATTTCTACATTTGATAATATGTGAGCTACCCACGTTAACCTACTCAATGTTAGCCACACTGTATAAATATAGCTTATAACATCGGGAAACCTTTCCAAGAATAGATATCTCAGAAAGCTACTATTAGGCTTGATCTGCTAGATACAAACTGATCTGAGTTGCTTGATTTCGTATATTTTGAACAAAAACTAAATCCTTCCAAAGCACCAGTATCGTTGCCAGTAATATATCTTTAAGCTCTTAAGGCCACAAACTTAATTTCTTGAAACTTGCAAAAACAATTTTTCGCAAGATGTTTAAACAATGTTCACTTTATATACCTTAGCAAATTCTTCCACCATTAAACAAAGCAATGTATCGTACTGATAATAAGTTGCAAACTACGACGTTGCCCAATCGAATCGCTCTAATGGCGACAAGCTAAAGCTACTCCTCACTCAGCATGGTTTTTCTAATAGATGTCAGTGCAGGATACAAGTAGAGGAAAAGTTCCGCTCTTTCGTCTTCAGATAACATTGATAATATTCCGGCTAGTCAAATGCTGAAGAAGTGCTTCTTTAGCCGTTAGTGTCCGATCAGAATTCCAACAACTGCACCATAGAACACATCAGAAAATGCCTAGAAACAATAACCAAAAAATACTCTTCTCTACTCTTCTTTGGCACTAGAGTTTGTCGTTTTGAAAGTTGTGGTATTAACTGCGAGACAGCAGCGATAGAAGGTAGAGATATGAAAAGTACTCTCGAAACCACGCTGATGACGCCGGGTAGGCAGAAACATGTCCGTGTGTTAGTGTATTTTTCTCTCTCTCCTTTTATTGCGTTTGCCGTGAATTATTTCATCAATACCATGCGGAAGCTAAGCTATCTTAGCATTATTTTTTGGAAACTGCACCATAGTTTCAGATCTTGCTATCGGCCTGTGCGAAGGCTAAGACGGATAATTGATTTTAGTGCCGCATGAGGAATTAGTTTCGTTCCAGTACTTCAACAAGCTTTCATAGATGATAGTCCTGATTGGAGTATGCGATTCTGGATCGTAAACTGTCAGATTTAAAACCCTATTAGCCAGTTCCCTTCTTCACTGCTACGATTTCCAGTGTCGCCATATTACGTTGGTATTGTTTGTTTCAATGACTGAGGAGAATGCTTGGAAGTCTAGCAGACGTTATTGATTCGTGCTGATACTACTTGCTTGCTGAATAAAATACGACTTATTAAAAATGGTTACGAACCTAAGAAAATAGCTTCAATGTAATATGCAATATGGTCTTGATGTAGTTAGGTTACTACCATTGAATATTGTGTTATATCTTCATATAGACTCTAAACATAACAAATACTACATTTCATTGCATATGACATTTATTAATGACATCGCTAACGTGCATTTTTCTGTTCTTCTTTTAGTAATTTTCATAAAAGACTAAGCTACCGTAGATTTCAGAGAAAAATGCAAAAATGTTACGCGAAGCATAAATATTTTAAAGCGGTCATTAAGAACTGAAGCACAAGGTACTATAAACTGCTTTTTTTGCGTTGACGACGATAAAATGCGAGAACCACAGGCGGATCCACATGAAATGATATTTTGTAAATACTATTAAAATTTTTCTCCTCTATGCGCTTTTTATTCCTCCCTGTTTTACCGTTTTTTATACATTGCAAAGTACCATGTCTATGTTTCACTATCTCTTCCTAACTAATTATTCTGTTTCCGTTTTGAAGTGGCTTTTCATCTGACGTATTGTCGGTCGGTCTACATTTAAAAAAAAAAGTAGTTACATCATTTGCGCGTTTCCCGCTTCTAAGCCATTTTCTTCGTTTAATGGTGCCCTTGAAGCTTCCGAATACTTAATAACTTTCTAGTGTTTGCTTATACACACTTATACACCGAGATAAAGAAGAAATATTGACATTTAAATTGATGCTTGCTTCTGTTAAAATATTCAGTGTAATGTTTATTTCTCCATTACCACTTAAACTTGTATTAGGAATGCTATTCAAAGAATCTATGGTCTATAATACATCATGCAGGCTGTTCTTATTGAAATAAGGACTTAATATAAGTTATAGACTTAATGAACCGTGTCGTGAAATTGAAAATATTTTTGGAGAATTTCTAAAAAACATATTAATTACTTTCTGCGATACATCTATCATCTTGAATCGCTCTATATACCCTTAAAGACCAGGTTGCCTGTGCATACACACCTTCTCTTTTCCCTAAAATTTCTTGCATCTTGACAGATCTTGGTTTTATTTTCTCCGACGCTGTTTTCACGTAGTAAAACATATTGATTGCTTCCTACGTTTCGTTTCACCCTCTATTTTACAGCATCGTATTCAATAAGACGAAAACCAATAAATCCCCACACCTTTCACTATCTTTCACCCATGCTCGTAGTAATCGTATAGTCGGATAAGTGGTTGCAATAACAGCAATAGGCCATTAAGCGACCGTTTCGAAAATCGATTCCACTGTGTATACTTTGGCTCAATTTGACTTGTACGCCAGAAAGCAAGAAAAATTACTATATGATAAGACGTAAAGTGGTTGAAAGTATCGATGTATGCGTTGGTTCTGGTAAGAAGGCAACTTACGGCAATAACCAGTTTAATATTAAATCAAACAACAAGAGAACAAAATTGATCAAAATATAACATGTATATGTGTATCGAAGAAGCGCTTTTCAATGAACATATACCATCTTTTTGAAATTAAATGAGAATCCAAGCTCCATAATTTTTCGGTGGTTTATACAACTGAAACTGCACGAAATTACATACTTACGATATGTAATGTGAAATTTTTCGTAAATATTTTTAATTAATATTTTAGTGCGTGCTGTTATTTAATTTTTAAATTTAATTATAGTATTATTTAAAAGATTTGAAGAAATAGAAATAAATAATCTAGTGCCTATGTTTTCCTCATATGCGATGTTATTTAGAGTGAGGCAGCGTATGTAAGCGCACATAGCCTTAGTATTCACCAACTTATAATAGATTGCAGCTACCTGACTACATGTATTTTCTTCAATGCCCAAATGTTAGGTATTTTAGAATTTAGGGTATAGAATTCGTTACACTTCCCTCTAAATTGTTGATTTAAAAATAATGTAATTTCATTAATAATTGAATTTTAGTAAAAAGGCTCCACTTACTATTTTCATTTACAAAAATAGTTTACTAAAAATACACTCTATTAAAGCCCTCTCGGTGTTAATTAAGAAATAAGAAAACCTAGTTAAGCGGAGAGCAAGTCATAAATATTTGCGGTTCGATGTCATTCCGAAATGACACATTGACCCATCTCTTAGACAAGTCAGCTATCGGCAAGCTATGATAAGTTGATGAATACTGAGCTATGTGCACCCTGTCCTGCATATGAGAAAAACATAGGCACTAACTACTTTAAATCTTTGTGTAGAATTCATCTAACATCTTTAAAAAATACTGTAATTAAATAGAAGACGAGTAAAGTAAAAAACTGAAGGAAGTAACGGGGTACGTACAAGATATTAATTAAAAATTATTTAGGAAAAATTCTACATTATGTATCGCAAGTATTGAATTTCGTGGACTTTTGATGGTAATACATACGTTTTAAAAACTGTGGGAAAGGATCAATATACTTATTCAAACAAAAATGTATATACTGCTAAACATGAAATGTAGCGAATTGAGACCGTAGTGTAACGTTAGAAGCTGACCAGCTTTGAGTCAATATTAAATTATACCTTAACAAATTTGTCTAAGTGTGGTAAAATCTCAATCTTTGTCTAAAAAACTTTCAAACTTAATTAGAACACGCCCATTTTTTGCGTCTTCTGCCGAACAAAGCTGTGCGTGTACATCTTTCGTAATTTGCAGTGATTCCTCCAACGACAGCGAAGATTAGTTTTTCTATTGGATGTACTACTCCGATGAAGTTGCTGTGAATAGTTTGGAAATCACTTTTAACCTATTGTGGTGGTTCAGGGGTATGAGAACACAATCTGTGAAATTCGCGAATACGTTTTGGGAATTTCAGAAATACTGCTTTTGTACTCGCAATTAGCGCGTCCACCTGTGGATAACATCTACGAATTGTCTCTGCCACAAGATGAGCATGAATTTTACATGTAAAATGTAAAAAGTTACCACACTGTTCCTTAAGAGACCGGCCTACAGCCGGTTGCAAGACATGGTTGCGGCACCATCTATCATAAACATTAAGACTTGATCTATGAATATTTCAAATTTTTCCAATGTGCTTAACACCACTTTTGAAATTACTTTGGCAGTACATTCTTCTACTCGTCTAGAAGCTAACAAAACTGTAGATGACGATTGATGTGGTTCCATTTTGCGCACCATAACATTAAGTACATATCTTTTTTTGCAATCGGTTGTTTCATCCACACACAAGCGCACTTTTTTATTTTTCAGTTCAGCTTTAATTTTATTTTCTAAATACGCACAGATGGTAAATAATTTCGTAACGTGGTCCTGCTGGGTTATATAGTATTGGCGTATTTCTTCCAAAATTAAATAAATAAATCCTTGTTTAACAAAGTAAACGCCACATTACACTGAATCGTCATTGTATATAAATCAAATAAGATTGTTCGTATTTTGCTCGTTTTGATATTATTACGGTGTGCACTTTGCACATGCGGTTTACAATGTGTTTGTGACCAACAGATATATATCGCACGCTAAATATTTAATTTTTACACCGTCGTAAGTCAAATCCGGATAGTCCTTAATGAACCTATTCACTGTCTTTAATGATAGCTGTTTTCTCAATCTACATTGACATTGTTAAAAACCGAACACAGAGTACTTCGCTGCTACTATTACGTACACTCCAGGCGGCAGCGAACTAGATACTGATTAGTGTTTCTCATGCGAGAGTCCATTCGTTAGCTGCGCCGATAGTGCGCACCCGAATTTGCCTACTCTACTCATCACACACAGAAGTTTCAATTATACATATCCAGTTATCTAATCGGCGGTACCTCTGGTGGTAGTCTGTGCTTCATATAGTATTTGCGAGCTCGCCGGCCGTATAGAAAGTTTGCCTCTGATCAGAGGAGATATTACATTCAATTAGTTTAACCAATAACAATGGATTGCAAACACATACATCACGTTATTCTCATGCTACATTAGCTAATAAATTTTAATGCTCCGGACTTTTCCTTTTTTCAAACCTTTGATATACCACAACTTCTCCTTCATTAATATACATGAATACGTCGTCTCCGAGTATAATTATCTGAATTCTCAACATCCCTCAGTAAAACATCTTAAAAAATCACAATTCGTCTCATTCCCAGTAAATATATGTTCCCTTCTGTACCAATTCTTTCGGACTTGCAGCCTAATTTATACTGCTTAAAAGAGAACAGCACCTTTTTACGTCGGTAGCGTTATCCTATTTTCCAAAGCAATCCTACCTCGTACTTTTAAATCTCCTGAGGGCCAAAGAGCGAAATTACAAGAGAGAAAGAATGATTATAACTTTAAAATATCGCAAACCGACTGAAAGCAAGAAAGAGTTTTCTTTTTTTCTCGACAGAGAATCAATTACGAATATACGTGCCTATTGCGGTTTTTGTTCATGTTTCCGTTTGTAATTACCTTCGAGATATATACGGCCTTGGCCATATGTCTTAGACATTCCTATGTATTATTAGTGTGTAGTAAAAGTACAATGGTATAAATAAAACTGCATGCAAACATTTTGTTAGGATTTTTTTTTTCTTGATTTTAGCGGCTTATTGAGAGATTCTACAATAAAACACTATTGAACGTTTCGACACACTTTTTTGTCTTCTTCAGAAACATTCTTTTTTGTTCTATAGTCAGTTCTATATTTTTTTTATCTAATTAGTTACGTCGCACATTTAACGTTTTAAAAAAATGTCTTTCAAACATTTATACATTGTACAATTTTTAAATTATTTACAGGTATCTACTTTTGCCGTCCTAAAACTAAAATATGCGAGAAATACGGAAAGATAAGCGAAATGTCTCGTTATTGTAATACAAAACATAAAACAGTATGTACTCCGTGCCACATCGCCCGAAAAGATATAATTAACAATTAACAAATCATACCAACGACAACGACGCAGTTCGGAATCCAACAGAGTTAGTGATGATTGGGGAAGTCTACGTAAGTGAACCATATAACTTTTAATCAATCTATCGATGAGTATAGGATCACTTAACGATTTATCTTCTCAGGTCTCCTTCAAATTGCAATTTTATGCCATCATTTAAAGAACTAAACGCTGAATCTTGTGTTGTGACTATATTGTGGAAGTTAAAAGTTGTTAGTATGATAACCGTGTATCTGGTTCATTCTATCATGTCATTTTGGAACTTTTTGTACTCGCACCTCTTCAACCGTTATTGTAATTGCTGTCGACACTAGTTTATTTTCTAAACATTTATACACTCTGTCCACAGATTTAGTGCACAAGGAGAAAAACCTTTTTATTCTATATTTTTTGAAAAAAATTTATTCTTTACGAAAGTTTTTGCTTCACTTAAAACCATTAAAAATCATATTAACATCCACTGATTACCTTCTGTATGCATATAAATGTTGAAAACGTGTTTGCTTAGTTTCAAAAATTTAACCAAGTTCAAATTATTGTTGATAATCGTATTGCCTTGAAATTCTGTTGACATTTAATTATTTGTCTGCTTCAAATTCAAGTGACACGACATTTGCAATCACGAAGGTCACAATTATGCCAACATTGCAATAGCGAATTTATTTGATTAAATGATCAACAAATTTAACGTTAAATTCACCGGCACTAATATCGCTATTGATTCTCTGAAAAAGCTTGTTAAGAAATTTGATGAAACTGGCTCTGTTGTTAGAAAGAAGAAAACAAAGAAACAATGCAATGGAGATGACGCATTAACTATTCTAGCTATGGAATCTGCATTAGAATATCTAAGAATATCACTACGTAAGAGAGCGGCGGAATTGAGTGTAAGCAAGAGCTTACTGCAAAGTCTTTAAGGAAAACAAGATTCACCCATTCAAACCCAAATTTATTCATATTCTGGAACCCCGGGACGATACGTTTAGATTAGAATGTAGTACTTGGGTTGGAAAAAATGTTATGGCGGATCAATTTTTCCATCATATAGTTTTGTTTTCAGATGAAACTACTTTTACCACTAAGGGTTATGTGTCACCCCAAAATTGCATTTTGCAATTATTTTTGGGGACACGTTAAATAAACAGTGTATGAAAATAATCATTTTGATGCGAATTTGGGAGCATTAAAAGACAAAATACGGACAGTAATTAGTGAGGTAGTTAATTAAATATTTTATATCTAAAAATATGTCTAAAAAAAACTCAAACATAAAATGGTTTAAAAAATGTATCAACGTTCACTGCTGTATAAGTTTGCGGCAAATCCGTGAACACACTGTATACATAACTCTCCTGTTGAATATAATTTTTTACACGAGCTACATATAATTATCCTCGACTTATGTCACTGACAGCCAGCAATTTAAAAGTTGTTTTGATAAATTTGAAGTCTGAATTGCCTACTGTCGATACTAAGACCCAGTCTGTTACATTTTCGTATTATCAACAATTTTTCATGAAACGCAATCACTCCAACGGTTTTGTAAATGACCGTTTCTAACTAATATAATGATTGATATATAAACAATACAACAACAACATCTCCAGACGGTACCCCACCTTTGTAATAATTTTTTTTTAAAGTAATGTCATTGGCTTGCTTATTGTGGTATAGGGTACAGTGGTCAAACATGCGAAAACACGTACATGGCGTTATAAAAACTATCTTATTTTAACAAATTTCTGATACTTTACCTTCTTACAGTGCAGCGCTTCCATATTTGTAACCGTACTCGTACGACGAATAATTTAGTAACGTAACCATTAACTTACTCATTGCTATTAGGATCCTTGATTTTAGTATGTAAAGATTAGCATTGTTAACAGCATTTCTTAGCGCTTCTTTCTAGGGACATTTCAATCAAATTGCAACTACTAATCGGTATTTCGTGTTACAGTAGCTCTTTTGTTTATGAACATTGAGGTTTTTATAATGAAAATTATCAAACAACAATAATCACACACATAAAACAGTATAATTGGGTAATTGTATTCATTTTTTTTCGATCCGTTCAAAAAGAAAAGGTGAAGTTTTGTATTTTGGCTTTGATATTTCTTAATCGCTATAGAATATATGTTTCTGAAAAACAAATTCTCTTACTTCTATCCTCTATTGAACATCCATCTTGCGCATACGATTTTAAAAGCCTTCGGCATTGATTTGAATCCCATACTGAGTTTGTACAGCAAACGAATATCGTCCGTCATGTAGCGGGTGCAATTAATGGCAACGTACACTGAGAGAAAGAAATTCTAACAAACCACAAAGTGTTGCACATTTACGTGTTTAAAGACATTCTTCTTTGTTTAAGACAACACAGATTCAGATTTGCACAATCGTTTGTATTTATCTTACTTCTCGTTTTCAAGAATATTTATTTCCTTATGCATACGTGTTCGTTTTTGATTCTAGGCATGCATTTTTTTTTTGCTTTCTGCCAACAATCTAATTGTAGGTTGGTTGAACATTCATTTTAAAGTCAATACAAGGTTAAAGGGTTGTTGTTTTAAATCGTACAGTATTGAGTATATGTAACAAACAAAACCGATTTTTGACGGGCTCAACCAACTCTTTCTCTCAGTGCACTGTAATGAAACAATTACATCAGCATTTGAAATTACATTATATTTCATTTATTATTATTTCATTATAAAAGACAAGTTGAAGTTATACTTAAGTAAATTTGAGAAATAGAATAGTAGGTTAAGAGATTAAAGGTGACTAGAGAAGCCACTAAACCAACCAACGAGAAGCTTATATGGAGTCGTGTCACATAAAAATAAACATTAAAGATGTAAATCGTCATATAACACAAATATTGCAAATTAACATAAAAAACAAAACAATATTATATCCATTTGATATCAAGTCGATTCTAGAATCCTATTTATTGTATTCCTGAACCAGAACGTATACGTATATTCCGCAAATTGTGCCTGATCCTGTATTGATTAAGAAGTCGCAGTTTTCTACTGGCACTCCTGTAACCAGGCCACTATTCGATATGTAGTCCTACCCAGTTAAGATCAAGATTTCATGGAATAAGTACAACAAATTAAGAACATTATCTGTCTTAATTTAACAATTTCTGAATTTTCCTGTACGAGACGTCATTGTTTTTATATCAACGCTAGAGGTTAGGTTTCACGTGAAAATATAGACAAATCATTTTCATTTCATCAGTATTACAAATACAAAATGAAGCAATCCCCCATACCGGTCTAACGTTATTTTTGCCTAAACGTAATATTTTAATGAACTAACCAAGGTAACACTAAAATTTACAATACAGTATGACACATTTGAACCGGAAGCACCCACATTTCGCATTAAAATATTGTTTTTGAATACATAGTACATCAAGAAAGTAACTTCCTCACAAAATTTCAGAAGTTCATCTATATTTTCAAAGCACGTTATGATTATTTTTTGAGGTCAAAAAATAGCAAAATTTTACTAGCGATTTTTTTATTAAAAATCTAACAGCACCACTGCATTCAGAAAGCTTAAATGTTTTTAACCAAAATGTTATTCAAATATTCAACCTTACCGTGCATTGATTTATAAATCCTCTTCTTACATATATTGACTAAGGTAGATCAAAAATTATGAAGAACGAACAATTAAAACCTAACTAAACTTAAATACCATAATATCGCTATTTTCTTCGATTTCGATTGGAACCTCTACAAACGCGGGTGAAACAATAGCGGGTGAAAGTCTAGTTACATTTTCGATTCGGCTTTCTAGTTTGTTATACTTATCGGTATTCAAATTCACCGCATTTAATTCCAAATATACATATTTACTAAACCGTGAAAGTTGGTTTGTTTGTTGTAGCCCGCTTGCGCACAAGTATTTCAAGGTTCAGCATGATTTCGGCACAAATGCGAGATGTGTGTGGTTAGGAAAATTAAATAACCTTATATGTAAGTGTAAGGGATTAGAAAGATAAATACGTAATGAATATGACTTACTGATTGGAGGACATCCAAGGAAATCGTCGTGCTGATGCTTCGATATTTTAACGTTTTTTCTCACCTTATCCGGATCGAAGGACCATGTTGATTATCTTAGCTACAGTTTCTTTTACCTCTTTTAGTTTAATTTAGTCGTTGTTTAAAGAATAAGTCTTGATAAACTTTTACTGTTTTACTTAAGTGCAAGCGTCACTCTTCTGATGGCACCAGTTCAATCTGGATTCGCAATTTCGGAATTCTTAACCGCGTTTCGCCCTTTACAGCGAGGAGGTGATAGTAACAAAGCCCTGCAATAAACACTAAAATGACCCTGAAATTATGGCAAGCTCAGGAATTAGCTTCATATTTTACATTAGTAGAGAAAACTTTTTGAAGTGAAGTAGCTGGAAAATGCTTATAGTGAGATATTAAAAATTTCATAAAAGGTTACCATGTTTTTTCTGTAAAATACAAATATGTCAAAAAAACAAAAGAAACTATTATAACTACTAAGTAACTACTATTAAAAAACTACCTTAACGCCTCGAAACTCATGCTGCAAGCTTTGGAAGCTTCCAAAGGCATGTTGAAATTATTTGATCGTTTGTGAGAAGGAGCTGGGATGTACTCGCCAATTTTCGTCCGAAACTATAAACAGCTAAAGGTCAGTTGCATGTAAGTGCGATAAATATTGCAAAAACTTAGTTTAGCATCTTATTAGAAATAAAACAGTAACAGACGTGTTACAGTATCTGCATTAAATGTATGTATAACTGATCGTGTCCGTAATTCAAAAAGTTACTGATCGCTATTGCTAATTTAAACAGCCAATCAAATATACGAAAGCTAATTTTGTTTCAGGAAATTGCAGGCAATTTATTTCTCAGCAATTACTGGCACCTTTTGTAAGCGGTAATGTTTGCGTGAATATACATTATATCTACGCTGTGAATATTGACAACTCACATGCACATCACCAATGGGAATCTGTACGAACATATAAAATAGCCAGCAAAATATAGCATGAGGATAGCCCATAATAAAGTACCACCTCGAACGGTGTAATTTACAGATAAACAGTGTAGTACTACCAACGTTGTCGTACTTTAAATGGATTGTTAATTAACGGGATACTATGGTGGTTTATTATGTACTAACAAAGAAAATGTAATTGTAAAAAAAAATGAAAACTAACAGATTGAGGAATACTCTTATCCTACGCAACTGTATGGATGGATTTCGTCTATTCAGTTTCCACAATTTGCAGTATCATATCTTGCTTTATATCAAAAATTGTTCGTAAAATTGGCGCAACAAGTCGCAAACTTGGTAGCAATAGGCGCAAGAAAAGAACTGACGAAATATGAGGAGGCGCTTAGACCATTTACCTAAGAAATCAATTAGAAAGTTCTCACAGGAAATTAATTTGGCACATGGCACCTGGCAACATCTTAAAAAAGATATCGAAAAATATCCATACAAAATTCATGTTGTGCATGAACTCAAGCCCATTGATCACCTAATATTCGTTTGAAAATCGCACACCATGCGTATATGGTCTAGTGAAAACTGTTATGTCACGGTGTTTGGAGAATAGCTTTACGGAGATCCATTATTTTTTCATCAAACGACAAATGCAAAAATATATCGTAATAACTAATTGCAGCCTTTTTTAAGCCAGTTGCATGTAGACGAAGTAGGGTATGCACTGTCTTCCAACAAGACAGTGCCAGAGGCCATAAAACTCTGCAAGCGATGTACCTATCACATCAATATTTTGATAAGCGTGGAGTCCTGATCTAACTATTGTAGGTTGGTTTATTTACAAAATAACATACAAAAAGTACACCACACACAATACAAGAACTTACGGAAGCAATTCAAA
This sequence comes from Oryctes borbonicus, assembly GCA_902654985.2. Lineage (NCBI taxonomy): Eukaryota > Metazoa > Arthropoda > Insecta > Coleoptera > Scarabaeidae > Oryctes > Oryctes borbonicus. The sequence goes on along the minus strand of LR736918.1, from coordinate 132,034 downwards.
ATGTTTGTAACACGATAACACCTCAACACCTCACCAACGCATTTAACAACATGACGAATCAAGATTTGTATTGAAAACGAGCTTCGGGTGTTTACTATAAATGTTTGCTAAACATTTTCTCTTACTTTTACTAGGAAATAGTCATTTATGTCACAAGCTACGTAAATGCAGTTTTGCAGTCGAAAATGTCGTTTGCAGACCGAGACGAAGTCGGTATTCACAATATGTCCGACTGCAAGGATACTGACATATTTTATTTTTGATACTACCGCCCAAAAAATCAGCTTTATACGAAAATATTCACATTTGCTTATATACTACCATAATTTGTCACAGTTGCCAATTTCTGTTGGCTTGATATCTATTCCTACAATAATGTATTATTACTTTAGGTACCTAAAGACGTAAAATTTCATCACATCCCATTATCAAAGGCAACAGTCGCCCTTGCGTCGCTCCAGTCAGGGCTGTAATAATTCACTTACGTAGCTGCTAGTAGGAAATAATTTTTTATTCTGCTAGTTTCATTATTATTGACTTAAATTGCTACATTAGCCATTTATCCCTTAAAGAGAAACTTATTTGTATCATTACTGTCGAATATATCGAACATATGTATAGTTTAAAGTTTCAATCTCGATAGATTCAAGTAAGACTAACCGTTAAATGTAGTTGTAACTAACAGAAAAAGTAATTCGAAAAATAGCATGGCTCTCGCGATGGCCCAACTGTATTATAATGTTATTACAGACTACTCCACTTTCAGAAAGAACTACAGTTCTTATGGACTGCAGCTGCCTCCTTTTATTTGATACATCCTTGCATCCTTTTCTGTTACGGGGATGTTTAGTTTATTTCTGCTGTTATTTGATCCATCCTTAAGTGTTACTATGTTCTCCCAATTTCTATATTCTCTTATTACGTATTATACATGCATCATTTTTTTTAACTATCAAACTGTCAATGGCGCTGTCGATTGTAGATATGCATGAAAAAAATTAATTACATATGAAAACGATGCTTGCAAGCGAAAGTGAAAAGTAAAAAGAATGTGTCTAAGGTAGTGGAGAAAACCAGCAATGCGCTGGCTGCGACAAAAGAATCGTATATTCTACTCACAAGGAAAAAGAAAGCCAACCACCCATAACGGTTGTAGAAAAGCAATATTCGTAAGAATTCTCGATTATAAGGTATATGACGAACACATGCAAACACTTTCAGATGTACAGTCCACAGTTTTTTTGAGAAATGTTCCACCCACGCTGCAAATGATTGAGTATTGTGACAATGAAACAAGCCGCGGTCAACAATATACATTAATTCATAGTGATAACGAAAAAGAGTTTGTTCCTGGTGCCAAATATGATTTTCTGTGTAAAAGAAATATACTGGATGCACACAGCAACTTATTACTAGAGTGGCGACGTTGCGTGCAGTTTCCCATTGGCGTTACGTTCGGTGACAGGCTAAGTCTCGCATGTGTATAACTCGCCACGTAGGAAATAGGCAGAGAGCGACGGCAGTACTGGCCGAGTAACCGAGTGGAGAGCATCGGAGCGACGTTCAGCTTAAAATATCTAGATATTTCGTTAGCATTTCATTTTACAGGTGTCCTTTTTGGTATATTTTGTTACTGTGCAATTTTAAGAGTACTTTCTTCATTTGTTTCATTACTGCCCTACTTTCGAAGTTTTGGTTTTGGTTTATATTGTTACTGTACTGTTGCTGTACTGTACTAAAGTGTCTTTTTTCGTTTATTTCGTCACTGCTCTCTTTTAGAAGTTTCATTTTCGGTTTATCTTGTTAGGTACTCTCATATTTTTGAGTATTCTTTAGAGTTTATATTTCGTTTTACAATTTTATAATATATTTGATCCTTATTTAATATTTACTTGTTTCGTATTCTTTCGTTTTATTTTAGTAGTTCTTAGTTTATCATTTTCCAACAATGCCGAGAATATCAAGCATTGTCTCAGAATACGGCACCATTTTCACTGTCATTAACAAAAAAGAAGTGCTTTGTACCATTTGTTCCGCGAAATTAGGACTCGGGAGCAAATATACTCTTGAGCAGCATCTAAAAAATACGAGGCATATTGAATACCCAAGAGGTATTTCACATGATAAATTTGTAATTGATTTATGCGCAGCTTTTCTTGGTGCCAATATCCCATTAAATAAATTACAGAATCCACTTTTCCAAGGGTTTCTTAAAAAATATACCATCTATCGACAATTGGTAAATATTATGTACCTAAGCAATCAGGTCAAAGCTAGGTGAAAATTATCTCTAGATAAGCGCCGATGAAACGACAGACATTAAAAGAAGGTGCGTTGTTAATGTAATGGTTGGCACATTGCATACGGAAAATCCTCCAATATCATTTTTAGTAGCTAGAAAAATCAGATTGCGTGTCACTGCAAACGATATTACTGACATTATCATTAACAGCGTAGAAAATGTAGCTGGTGACGACTGCTTAAAAGTTCTACTCTTTCTCTCAGATTCTGCAAGCGTAATGATATAAACAGGTAACGAGCTTAAACAACGTTTTCCAAACATGTTACATCTAACATGTGTTCTGTATAGAATACATCGCATTGTTGAACTTATTCATGAAGAATTTCCCAATGTTAATTCATTAGTTATGTTTATTTATAACTCATTTAAAAAGATTTTATTGAAAGCACCAACTAGGATAAAGTTATATAAAGAAATATCCCCGAATATACCTTTGCCGCTAGAACCTGTATTAACACGATGAGATACATGGTTAGAAGGCGCATTTTTTTATACCCAACACTTTCGTATCTTAGAACCTTTTGTATTAAAGTTAAAACAAGACGCTTCCAGTGTTACAGCAGTCCATGCATTATCTGTAAAAGAAGATTTAGTCGAGTAATTAGAATTTATTAATAAACATTTGTCAAGCGTAACAAAAACGATCAAGAAAACAAAAATTTAAAATTAACTGAATCCCTTCAACACTTAGAATCATTGTTTAGTAATTTAAAAAGTATAGAGGGATCGACTGGCGAAAAGATACGGAACAAAATTAATGCGGTTTTAAAACGTTTTTACAAAGACATCCAGATTATGTGCTATTAAAAGAAATTTCCAATAACACTTTTACTGCCCAGATTGAAAGTTTATGTTTAAAATATAAGAATTTAATTGCATACTTCCATTTCGCACCAGTTACTTCATGTGACGTAGAAAGATCTTTCTCTAGATTTAAAAATATATTATCTTACCAACGAAACCAATTTACAACGAACAATTTAGATATATTTCAATTTATTAATATTATATCAATTTAAATATATCATAGTTACTTCCTATTACAATCGTATCGAAAACGTACTTGACGATTAACAAAATATAACTTTCGATTTATCTACGCTACTGCATATACCCGCTTGGCTGACTAACACTCACTAGCAAACTGGACCGAACGTCCTCGCTCTACATATTACGCATTCCATCACTGTTTTTATGAATGCTTCGTGTCACAATCATAAGCTGGAAAAGGTACCCATAATAAACTGTGAAAAAATCATCTTATACAGTGGCTAAAACAGGAAAATGTTTTCTTTAAGAAAAGGTGACTTGTTGGAACGTGTATGGCAAAATGAAACGAGGTTCAATAAATATTATGTATTTGATGAAACCGCCGCTCAACAAGAACCTGCTGGAACAGGTCAGGGACCATATAAGGCATAACGATACGTATAACAATAAATTTAAAGTTGCGGATATGTCAGGCCTTACTCTATAGAGATATCAATAAGTTTCGATGAAATAGTAACGCAATTATTACATCTCTAATAATAAGCAAGATTCCTATGGCGAGAGTCGAAAATTAACCTGCATAAAAGTTGAAAATCTCTTGTAGAAATAATGATAATGATTTGTTCAATTCGCCAAGGTAATAAAAGTCTCTAATAGGCACACCCTACGTTCTTCGCAATCCCTGTACAAATTCGATACTTTTAATAGGGAACATAAGTATCGGTAACCTCTGCACCACACAAGTTTAATTTATTATATAGTAATTAAATATTATTTTATATTTTTTATTATATAGTAATATAATAATGATGAGGACCATTCATGTCCTCGAAACGGCCGTCTTATGTGTTGTTTACCATACTACGCCACAGTCCTTGCTATCGTTATTTTAATTTATATTGGGATTTATATTTCTGAAGGAATTAGACAAAAACTGAGCTAAGTTTCTGGAGCTGGATTTTAAAGAGAAATCGATTGGTGAAATCCCTATTTTCATATCGTCCTTAACATAAGAGATACTGAGTGTTTTCTTTAATGTGCACTTTTTGAAAACCCTTCGAACTTTTTTATTTGTAAAAATGCTTGATTTATATAAAAACTATATTAGTACGCTTTTTGACGCAGAATCCTATGCTCTATTTTTTTCTTTTTTTTAACTCCTATTTATTTTTAACTCCTATATATTTTTACACTATTGAAAAACATATAAAATTATACAAGAATGATATAACACACGCGATATTTTATTTAGACAATTTTAAAATTATTTGTTTTCCTTCATTTCACATTATTTTAAGATGGCGATGGATGGTGGTAAATAAGCAAATAAAAGATTTCAACAAGGCAGAAAAAAATTGTTTGAATATTAAATGTTACAAATAACAATTCAAACAAACTAAACTAAGGAAACCATTAATAGCATTACTGATATTATAGCTATAAGGAATTAAGAGGGTTTATTGAAAATTTGAAATTAATCATGACTAGAACTAAAATAAGTTGGTTTCTAAAATTCTTATCGACATATTTAAACAAGATATTTACAGAATATGCCTTTGCTACTAAAAAATGCGTAAACATGATAAATTATAGCAAGTGTTCGAATTGACCGCCGTTCTGTTGTAAACTGTTGTAGTGCACTATCCTTGTCCGATAGGGTTTCATTTTATGCTTTTTTAAAATGCGCCTTGCCGATGTTCTTGCTAAACCTGTCGTTTGTGCCATCTGGCGAGTGGAATGTGTCGAGTTATTTACAGTTTCCCCTAAAACAGCAATTTCCTCTAATTCTTTGTCTCTATTTTGAGCCACATAATTTTTAGGTCTCGGCTTTTGAAAGAATCCAAAATTTATTAAATGTTTCTTTAACCTTGAGAAAATGTTGAGAAAATGAACGGTTGCTATCTTTCATATCGCTTATAGTAAATGTTACATGCAGCTTCCGCATTTTCACCTGCCTCTATAAAATACTTTAACATGTATTTTTCATAGTTTTCCTACATTTTTGAATTCTTAGATAATGAAAATACCAGTAATATTAATGACAACTGACATTTCGGAACATTTAGACAATATAAAATAAATACGTGTATTGCTTAGTTACATCTTAAAATAACGTGAAATGAAGAAAAACAAATAATTTAAAAATTGTTTAAATAAAATATATATATATATATTATGTGTGTTATATCATTCTAAAGATCTTATATGCTTTTCAATAGTGTAAAAATATATAGGGTGTTCCATATAAAAAAACACAGGTCTTGATAATATCTCAAAAAATAGGAGTTTAAAAAAAGAAAAAATTAGAACATAGGATTCTGCGTCAAAAAGCGCCCTCATATAGTTTTGATATAAGTTAGAAGGGTTTTTAAAAATTGCACGTTTTAAGAAAACGCTCAGTATCTCTCATATTAAGGACGATATAAAAATAGGGATTTCAACAATCGATTTCTCTTTAAAATCGAGCTCCAAAAGCTTAGGTCAGTTTTTGTCTAATTCTTTTAGAAATATAAGTTCCCTATTAAAAGTGTCTAATTTGACCCACCTTGACATATGCAATACCCCTGAAATAGAACACACAATAAAATAACCTAGTTCCTATGTCATATGATGTTATTAAAAGTAATGGTAATCTTAAAAGTAATACCTCGCGCAACTAATTTTACTTTAAAATGGACATACGGCACCCCATAAACAAATCTTACGACGAACAGATTTAATCCTCTGATGCCCGCAACGGTGATTTGATAAACGATTTGTGTTGAGACCGGGTAATAATTTTACGTTATGGTGTTAAAGCAGTGACAGCGTTATCTTTAGTGCCTTCATCTGATTTCAGAACAAGTAACCGGCTTTGGTAGATGGAGCGCTTGGAGTTTCTAAACCAACCATTGTGAACGTTTATCCGTTAGAACTAATAGTGTGCCTTCTCCTGTATTGTTCGAATGCTGGATCTAGTTTCAAAAGTTTTAGCACGGATTATACGTTTTGCGTATTGTGCCACTTTATCTAAAATGTCGAGTTAACTGTATTTAATGCAATAAAGGAAATATGTAGTTGACTAAAAGTTTCAATTAACCTGTTAATACCGCTATCTACTGTATATATGGCTTTTAAAATTTTTAATAGGTAGTCTTGGTAAATAATGATAGCAAGGACTGTGGCGTAGTATGGTAAACAACACATAAGTATCGGCACCCTCCGCACCACACAAGTTTAATTTATTATATAGTAATATAATAATTAGTCCGGGACGGCCGTTTCGAGGACACGAATGGTCCTCATCATCAACCGGTGACCGAATAGTAATTATTATATTACTATATAATAAATTAAACTTGTGTGGTGCGGAGGGTGCCGATACTTATGTGTTGTTTAGGTAGTCTTGGATTTACTACAAATATCATATGTTAGATTTTCTTTTTATATTAGTCTGTGAGAAATTTCCAATAAACTTAAATGCAAACAGACATTGATATTTATTATCACTTGAAAACACGACCGTTTTTGAAAATCAAATGCAATGTTGTTTACTTTAGACGAAGCGCTGCTCTTAAATACAGACGCGCAATTATAACTACAATATTTTCACTCGAAATCATTACGCTAATGCGATAAATATTGTACGGCTGAGTTATTTGAGTTTAGGCAAAAGGAGAATTTAATAAACACCTTGGCAAGAGCAAACATTTTTATGTGTAGAATTCATTTAATTTTTCAACATAGTCTCCTTTGTGGTCGATACACAAAGTCCAGTGCCTTTCTGTATTTTGTTTGTTTCTGCAATCACTCGAGGTCCAATCTTTTTCCGCGGGGCCATTTTTTCATATCGGAGATAGGAAATAATCGCTGGCGAATGAGGTGGGTGCAGAAGCAATTCGTATCCTAACTCCTGGAATTATGCGATGACGATGACACAAGTCCATAACACTATGGCAATGATCTTGTCGGCCGATAAAATGGCGTTGGCGCCGGTTAGCCACGAAAAAACCTACTGTTTGGATTGTTCTTTGGTCTCTGGTGTACTGTGATGCATCCTTGTTTCGTCAACAGTTATTAATCGCCGCCAAAAATCATTCGGATTGCGCTTTAACATCGCCAAACATTCTTTTGAAGTTGACATATGTGCATTTTTACTTAATTTATGAACAATCGCGGTATCCATCTTACGGACAGCTTCCTTACACTCAAAATTTGCTATGCAGCCGGTCAATTGAGATGCCAACTGTTCCAGCAATCTCACGCTTTTCTAATCTCCGCTAATTCATTACCACATTTTGAATTTTTTCAATCATTTCTATTGTGGTGACATTATTTGGATGACCTGAACGTCAAAAATGGTCGCGTTTAAATTCAGCTGTCCAACATTTTATGGTCGACAACGAAAGTTTATAAATTTCAAAAACAAATACGTAATCACTGCTTATATTCGTTTTTTTCCATGATTGTAGAATAGCAAAAGTTAATTCTGCCCTTCACAAAATAATTGACGCGTCTGTTTGAAAACTTGACATAGCTCTTGCCAAATGTTACTTAAAAAAAAGTTATCTATTCAAGTAGCGCCATTTCTTGCCAAAGCCAAGTAATTATCGATCATAATGTTAAGCTGCAATTCAGACAAAACCAATGATATAATACACTAATTTTGTAGCAATTTCGACAGGTGCAATTTTAATGACGTCGTGCCGTTAGAAATAAATTACATTTTAGGGTACTATTTATAAAAGAAGATGAACTTTGAATTTAAATGCTCCATATAGCCCCATAAAAAAGTTTAAGACATTTAATTCCGGACTACTTACGGGCAAGGTTCAATCCACATTGGATATGTTCCGTTTAAAAAATTGCACACGTCACGTGCTGCATTAATTGGTGATACATCATTATAAAAGACAGCTGTGCATGAATCATCAGTGGCTATGTATTTTCCGAAAAAGTGTCCTTATCTACAACTTTTCTTTTTTATTTTATTTTATTTTATTTTTATTTATTTTATGGTATAATAAATAGTAATGCCAGTGTTATTTGGTATGATTTTCTTGGCAATTTGTAAATTGGCATCTTTGCTGCTCGTTCCTTCTATTTCGGTGATTACCTTATCGTCATGTCGCCATTAGATAGTACGTTTTGCGTCTTAGTTAAAATGTTGCTTTGCTTATCTAAAATCTAAGCGGGACGCAGATCCAGTGAAGGGTCCATGCACTTGCATTCGGGTTACTATACTCCAGTACAATTTTCTACATGCCAATCAATCGTGATGATCAACACCATCCACGTTGTGGTAATATGTTTTTGTTATGTTTGGTTGCGGATGTTTTTTGTTCTGCTTAAAATTAAAAATATATTTTACTTTCATGTAAATTGCCTTTTTTTACAATCATACAATACAAGAAAACAGGAAACTAATAAGTGTTTTTTTAATTCTTGGGTAGTTTTTTTAGTTTAGTTTTTAGTTTTAGTTTTAGTCCCTGTTTTTTCCATAGATGTAGCACATCGTTTAATTTCTACTTAAAGTAACTGTTACACGTAATTCGAAGAGAGCTTTTTGAATAATTTCACCAACTTCAAGCGTTCTACAATATGTTATGTGAATATTTAACTTTTCTTTTACTTGAGATATATGATACAAGAACTAACTATGTTTTATAAAATAAATGCCTGGGTTAACATCCTCCTCTTTATAACACTTCGAAGTTCCCTTGTTGTTATGTACTACTTTCTCACACTTCGTCATACATTACATCACAAACATTTAGCAGCATTCACATCCATAATAATCATAGCTATACGTGAAACTGTTTCGGCATATTACGTATTAATCTTTTCCTCTATTTTCCTTATCCAAAGTTCCGCGTCGTTATATTGCTAAAAGATAAATGACTCGACCTGCACAAACCTACAATTTATGTACAAATTTTCCATTGAAATATATCGATAAACAATTTGACTCATTATTTCATCAATGAAATTCAAGTTGCCAAGTGTTTCACACATCTCTAAAGTAGAACACGCTGCTTCCAACATGGTACGTACGTCATTAACATTTAACTAACTAATCTCCTTCGCGCTTGTTATTCAAGCTGAAAGCATTAAATTGAAATTTGAGAAATACCTTGAAATAATCTTTAGCTCTTTCCGTAGCTATATTGCCTATAATAAGCACACCTTTCAAACTAACACACTTGAACATCCCCAAGAATAAGATAGGTAGTCAGATAATTTCTCCTATTCAGTGAACGAAAACAAAATGTCATAACTTCCAAGTTAGATCTCTAGAAGCTAATATTAAATCGAAACACTGCTCTTTCTTCGCCACAAACACAGTCAACAGATCAATACCAATTATAAATATTTAAACATATTCACATAACACACATTTTATTATAATTAATTACGATTTCTGTGTACATTTTAATCTTTCTTCTGTTTCTTGTACACATAGAATCACGTTGCCTTAAGCGTTTGTGTAGTAAGTGTTATTCGTATGCTTGCGTTGAAATGCATTCTTACGCAACTTGTTTCATTGAGTAACTTGATTGCATTTTTACACAGTTTACGATAAAAGAAATGGGTTGACGAAACTCTTTAAGTAACCTTGTATGTTTGTAAAGAATTTCTAGTGAACTTAAGATGCATAATAATTATTGACCTTAAAGAAACAACTTGATTTCTTAAGATATCCATTCCTAACCGTTTTCTCTTGTGTCAATTTTGTATTTTAGAACACTTGGCAGGTCAAATACGTGTTTGAAGGGTGACTAAGTTCTGTTCCATTTTCAATAATATGGTGTTATCTCAAAGCAAAAGCTATGCTTAAATTCTTATACTGTTTCGAGAAATTGAAATAATTGCAAGTAGGAATTGGACCCTAGTTGCTACAACATTAGGATTTTAGTATATCTATGTACAAGAAAGGTTTCAGTGGCGGTTAAAGCAGTAGATTTGGAACAATGTTACTTACTTAGTTTTGTAGAAGCGCTTTACTGTTCGACAAGAAATGTGCAACGGAAATATCTTTATTAGATATTCTTATCCACACATGTTATCAAAAAATAGACTTATGTTTTCCATTTAGTTATTATTTAAACAAATTTTCTCATTCTGTTATCTAGGAACCCTTTGAGTTATAAAAGTTGTTTCAAATATATCTTCTTTCATCCTTGTATTTTGCAAAAAAATATACATTTGCCCTCTCTCTATTATTATTATCGGGTCATGGTGCCCTTGTGTGTTAGAATAGTTGCAGGCTTTTACAAGGCTTTTTTTATCCTACCGGGGGTTGGGAGCAAACGTAGACATGATCGCCACTGGTTTGTAGTAATGTGACTATTGCGCCCCAATTGCCTACATTTGAGTATCAAACCAGATCAGTATGTATAGGGCTTAGCAACCTTTATAACTCGTTGAATATGTTTTCAGTTGCGCCTCGTATTCCTTTTTCATCTTTATGGCGCACAGACTTAAAGCAGAAATCTCTGTCTGGTTGGTGTGGAGTTCTGTGGGTATTCTGGTGGAAGTTAGCACCAATAATATCATACCTGTTCCGACTCCTTCTGTTCTCGAGCCGTCCGTGTATCACACCATACCAGGGTACCTACCTCCTTTGCATTGAGGCTCACCGGATGCCCACTCAATAATCACCTAATAAGACTGATCAAAATTGTATTGCACAAATATCCTTCCTGTGCATCAGATAGTTCATCCTTTAAATCGAGTATGCTATGTTAACAGAGTTCGCGTTTCCATTCGGATTAATTCTTTTAAAAACGTACTATTACAGTAATCGAGATTATCCTAGCTAATGGTAATTTTTACTCAATGAGTCGATTTTACTCCACTTTTATTTTTCGGAGCTTTATTGTAACTTTTCACGTTCCTAATAGATGTCTAAATACTTTGGTTCTTGTTGTGTCTAATTTGTGGAACTAAATCACATTTCATCAATGAAATGCCTTAAGTAATCGATATTCATTCATTTGCCCCTACTTAAGACTAAGTGAACGTTATTGTGCATTATGCGCAATAAAAAGAAGTTCTATATACCAAGAAGGCAGCGGAAGCTCTGCCAGAACGTTGAATTATTTATAATTGACTTACTAATTCAATGCCCTACGACCTACGACTATAACTTATTAGAAATTATACCAATGTGCAGTACACCTATCCGTGTCAAATTTATGAGGCTACAAATTGGCCGTAATTCAACATTAATGTGTGTACACCCTATCTCGCACATTAAATTTATTATGCTTCAATTAATTTCATTTTTCTGGTAACAAAACGGCGGACGTAAATAAATTTCGAAAATTGAAATAAGTTGATATTCGACGCTCACAAATTTATTACCTTTTAGTTAAATGAATGCCTTTCGAATCAAATTAGGTTGATTAAATATGTAACATTTTACATTTCCAGGCGTGCACTAATACCAGGGAATCTGTCCAAATCAACCACTGTCTGCTCAATTTGCAAGAACGCTCGACAAGCCGAGAAAGTGTACAACAGTCCCACATTCAAGTTAGTGATTTTCTTTTTCCTTAAGTTAAATATTTCTTGTTTCTCCTGGGCATCAACAAAGCTTTTCATTATTAGTTGTAATCGAAGCAAATCATTAAATGTTTTATGTAGTTGGATAGATATCAATTAACATTTTACAACTGCCCGTAAATAAGACATTTCAGATTCAACAATAAAACGAGCAGCTAAACGTTTCAATGAACATGGAAGCTCCTGTGGAACCTCAGGACAAAGGCGTAAAGAATCTACAGATGCGAGAGATGGGCGATATCTTATACAAATCGCCACGTCCTACCAGTTTTGAGTTAAGCAGAGCTGTAGCAGTTCGAAATCTAGCAATTTCTGGATAAGCTGTCAGGCGGATTGAACGGTACAAGATCAGCTGTTACGCCGTTGCTGACCAGAGACTTACAAGCCTGGGTTTTGCTAGGCAACACATAAATTGGGACCCTGACAACTGGAATCGAGATTTATTTTCAAAACAGCAACAAGTATTAATAAAACTGAACTGAAGCTGTACGAGTTTGGCGGAGACCAAGAGAGCCGTCTACTGTTTGCAATATCTTTAATAAGATCCCATTTTTTGTTCGCACAGATTTCATTTCCATACGGAAACGATCCATGAACGCATATTTCGTCGTAGGAAACATCGTAAAGGAACATGTGATGACATTTACCCCATTTATCGCGGACAATTCCATTTTCGTGCAGGATAACACTCGACCCCAAGTTGACTACACTACTATGAACTGGCCATCAGAGAGGCCAAATATGAGCCCTACAGAGCATCTATGTGATGAGCTAAAACAATTAGTTAGACGCCACATATCTGTACATATGACCCCAAACAAGTCGTTCTTTTCGAATGAGACAATATTTCTTAGGAAACCATTCACAACTTAATCAATAGCATGCCTACAAGAATGGAAACAGTAATAAGCCAGAGGAGAATCTACACGCCATTTCAATTCAAGTTTTTACGATTTAATTTCACATTCGTTTTGATTAAAAAGCTTTTCATTGGCATTGTTTTTATTACGTTTGACATTATTGTTTATTTCTGTTATTTATTCATGTTTTGTTTTTTTTTCTTTTCGACAACATAATTTTAATTTTTCAAACATTAGTTGAAATCGTTTAATTTTAGTATGACTTTCATATGTAGTTTAATATAAAACAAATGATAATAATGAGAAGTTTTGGTAGTGCGTTGACTTCGTCCAGGACTTTATACTTTTTATGTTGAACTTTGGAGTCTGTATATTATTACCATTATTAAACACAATGCGTTTGTGGTATTTAATAATATATATAATATTTCAGCAATCCAAATATATGGAAGCAAAATGTGTTTCTAAACATGAATTGAAAAAGAAAACTTATTTTATCTCTACAACTGAAAATCTTTTCCTTCTCTGCTTTGAATCGCAAGCAGTCAGTCTGCTGCTGGTAAATAGCTTGTAATAAACTGTAATAACTATTGTGCAATGCAATTATACCGTTCTTGTTACTTCCACCAAATAGCTACCTAGCAAATATACATAGGTGTTGTTGCTAAACTAAGGACCACTAAATTTATGTCATGTCTGGCACTATTTACAAGTTCCTTTGTCCGTGGTATAGAACTAACTATTTTTTAACACGCAACATTGATTGTAAATAATGTTGTTTCTACAAAAACTGGTACATCATTAGCATAAGTTAAAATACTGGATATTAGAAAAATGAAACTACTAATGTAAGAAATGTTTTTGTATTGCAATGCATACATTCATTTTATCCGAATATTGCCTTACTAAAAGAAATTGTTGCTAACATGTGGCAAAAAAATAGTAGCCGCTTTATTATCTATTAAGTGTTAATCCACGATACAGCACGATAAGTTGTAAACATTATAAATGAGTAGTTAAACCCGAACAGATTGATGGTCGACAATTATCTAGGCCTGCAATTCGTCCGAATCTCAATACTATTAAATATATTTGGAATCCACTTCAATGAGTTACTCGACATCATCTTATTCAACCTGATACGCGCAAGGTTTACATGTTGCTCTACAAGAAAACTATCATCAAGAAAAGGGATATTTAATTGAATCAACTCGATGCCCATGTGCTGTGATTAGAGCAAGACGTAAACATATCAGATAATAAAGTGTTCCTAAAAAGAACTAACGGAAACTACGTAATTGATATGCTTTTCTGTTCTGTTTTGTTGTTGTCACTGGTGTACTGACACTAATCTGTCAATAATCTAAATTCGCATTTTCGTAAAGCACTTCACTTATTCGTTTTCGTTGGTGTTTGGTTGTGATTTGATTTCTACATCTACAAACAATATTTACGTGGTCGGCTTTCTTTACCGGTGAGTCATTAATGTAATATTAAAAGAAAGCTATTAAAAAGAAGGATTTTCGAAGAGATGCATAAAAAGGAACAAACGAAAAATCAGTGAAGCCTGCCTATAAGTTCCGTAAAATTATTAAAGCAATACGATCTTTACCAAAAGTCATAGTTAGTTATCGTCAAGTTGGGTGGTTTGAGACGGCCTACCAACTTTATATAGCCTTTTTTTTTAATTCCGGTTGTTGGCAACAAAGCATTATCATGTGGCCTCGTTTTGCATATAGTACTCGCCAGCAACAGGTCTATGCGGCTTGTTGTAATTGTTTTTAACCATGTTTGAGGAAGATAAATATTATTTGCGCATTTTAAATGCGAAGTAAGCTTAGTGGAATTTATTGCTGCGCCGAAACGCTTTGTTTATATAAGCTAAAGGTAGATGTTGTTTTACATAAGAAATAAAATTATGTAATTTTTGTTAATGACTGATTTAAGTTATCTTTGCGGGTAGGTACCTTGAGCAATGAGAGAAAATTGTGTGTTTTATTACGGAAACTGCAAAACAAATATAGCATTCCAAACAAAACAATAAACAGAAGAATAAAAAATCGTTTTTCTTTAAAGCCAAAGAGAAAAAGAAATAAGAATAGTACAAAACATTCGGTTAGCTAGTGAGTGGAAGTTCCCTCTACTGTAAATTGATGTGAGATATCTGATTAAGTCTTATTTGGATAGTTCTGGAAAAAGTATACCGAAATTTAAAAAAGACTTGCCCAGTAGGGAGTTCACGCGAAACTCAACGACATACATCATGAGTAGAGATGACCAAGGCAGGTGAAACAATTGCAGCGACTACATAGACTTGTGTCATTCGTCTCATAAGAAAGAGTTCGTGTTGCCTACTGGTTTCCCCGAGAGTCGACAAAACACGAAACTGTCTAGTCGCTGCAAAAAAGTAATAATTTCACCTGCCTTTGTCATCTCTAATCATGATGAAACATTACTGACAATCCAGGGAAGAGCAAGGTAATTGTCAGAAGGAGTTCTAAATACGTGCGCACCGTATAATAGACACTTCCAGAACTAGCCATTCTGTAATGTTCGCAGGACTAGTGTCTGGGGAGCTATTGCCGCCTTATATAGTGAGCAGAACTGAAAATATATATACAACATAGACAACAAATGGCCCTGTGGGAGCTAGGTACAATATATCAAAGAGCCCTTGGTTCAATAAAGCTTTTTTTAAGAATAAACCAATACTGCTGTATAGCAAAAAGTTACCCATTCAGTCTCCAAAAGCGCTATCTAGCCAGCCATATTTCGCAAATGGTCATTAAGTTATGCAGAGAAAATAACATAAGGTTCATTCTTCTGCCTTGAAATAGTACGCATATCTGCCGGCCACCAGACGTCACATACCTTAGGCCTTTGGAAAGCGCATAGAGGGGCATTCTGTTAAACTGGAAGTTGAAATATCGTAGAGTAGTATCGAAAGATACCTTTCCTAGATTGTTAGAGAAATGTTTGGACAAATTTGTTGTAGAAACCAAAACATCTGTCAACCTCATATCTAGATTCCGCGTTACTGAATCAATAGGCAAAAAATACTCGAGAAATTGCCACAAAATTTGAAATTAATTCTGAACGAAGAAGAGAATGTTATTTCAGTCGATCGAAACAACAACAAGAACTGCTAAAAAGCGAAAAATTCAAATTGAACCTGGAAAAAGTGTTGTAAATTCCATTCGGACACATCTAATTCGGAGACGAGACTTCCGACAGAGCTGACTAAGACACAAGAGAGCAGCGGCATTAAAAATCAAGAACAAATTGAAGAAGAAATGTTCTCTTGGTGGCTCGGGAATGTACCGGACCCGCTAAGAAAATTTTTTAAATCCTGCGGGGCTCGAACACAGGGCACCCAACGCTACCCAGTCAAACCCATTCGCCTTCTATTTCTATTTTTCCAATTACATCAACAAACAATCTGCAAATCACCAAAAGAGGCAAAAACAAAAATTCTTCAAGTGATGATTCATTTTCCACTCAGTCGTCTTACGACAGCCCTGAAAACTTTACTCCTTCGGATTTAAGAATTGATGACTTCATTTTGGTATGAGGCTTCTCACAAGTCAAATATGATGAAAATATTCATTGATAAAATAACTGCAATACATCCAGGTTCAGTGTTTACTTGCAATTTTATGGAAAAATCAACACAAATAAAAAATATTTATATATTTCCTGATGTTGAGGACCTTACAGATGTAAAAGAGAATCAGATGTTATCAAAACTGATGCCTGTGTTCATTCGACGGAAAGACACACTCTTTCCGTTGAATTTAATTTTTTTTTTTTATTTATGTTTTAGTCCCGTTTACTTTCTTTGTTAATCAGAAAAACTTCTTATTAGGGTCAAGTAAATAAGGAAATATTTTTTCAAAATAAAACGCTGCATTTTTAAAAACGTCAATATCTATTACCCATAACTTTAAAAGAAAATAATAAAGTCACTGTTGTGTTATCTCAATTCAAAACAACGGTCAGGTAGGTACTCCTTTATTTAGGTTCTTTTCTTTTTTGACTACATGGGCGGGTATGCAACCCAACTTACATACAGGTTTACATAACATCATCCTTTTTCAAAATAAAAATAAAATGTTCAAATAAAACTTATTTTCTAATTTATCATTAGAAAGGCAATTACTTAGGAGGCTTTGTTCTGCGACCACTCCTTGTAATTGTCTCTCTATTAACAATTTGATTTTCAGTAAGTTTTTTGGATCTAGTATCTTTAATATTGGGTAGATTGGCTCTTAATTTGTTTTGTTTAAATAAATCATTTGTGTTGTTTTCTACATCCACATGAGCCTCTTCAAGATTGTTAGCTTCTATATTTTCCTCTTGAATCTGTTCATCTTTAACATAGTTTTCATTCGAGAAGATATTCACATCAATTAATCTTCTTCGTTCTGGTTCTTCGGTTATACTTACATCTTCTTCCTCCTTCGTGTTTAGGTCATGTTTGATGAATTTTGAGTTCCGTTTTAGTGTACTGCCATCCAGACGTTCTATTAATATTTCTCGATCATTATATTTATGCTTAATTTTCCCCTTGTTCCAGTTTGATTTAGCTTGGTTTTGGTAGTAAATTTTGTCACCTATTTGAAATGGTTTTCTTTCATTTGCTTTTTTGTCAAAATAAAATTTCATTTTTTGTTGTTGAATTTGTAATGTGTTATGATATTCTGCGTCATTTATTATTTTAGGTGTTAACTGTTCTTCTGTTCTTGGAATGTTATCCCGTAGTGTTCTTGACATCAAAATTTGGGCTGGAGAGTATGTATGAAATATAGGAGAATTTCTGTAAGCTAAAAGTGCGAGATATATATCCTCTTTGTTCTCAGTCGCTTTCTTCAATATTTTCTTTATAGTTTGTATTGCTCTCTCTGCCATACCATTAGCTTGCTGATGGTGTGGGGACGAGGTGTAATGCTTGATATTCCAGGCGTTTGTAAACTCCTTAAAATCTCTACTAATGAATTGACGACCTTCATCTGAAATAATAATCGCCGGTATGCCTTGTCTACTGAAAATTGATTTTAGTTTTTCAATAACGTTAGTGCTAGTTAAGCTACGATTTAAAGATGATATTTCGGCATATTTGGAATAATAATCAATTACTAAAATATAAGATTCTTGATTTAACTCAAAAATGTCGATTCCTACTTTGTACCAAGGTACATATTTAATCTCATGGGGGATTAAAGGTTCTGCTTTGTTATTATTTGCGTACTTCTGACATGCCTCGCAATTTTTTACCATTCTTTCTACTTCTTGATTTATGCGCGGCCAATAAACAGCTCTTTTTGCTTTCTCAATACATTTTTGGATTCCTAAATGTCCTGTGTGTATCCCCTTTAAAATGGTGTTGCGCATCTTCATTGGAATTAAAATTTGATTGTTTCTGAATAATAAGCCATTTCCTTCGGAAATTTCATTCCTGACGTGGTAATACATTTTCAGATCTTCATTTAAGGTAGTTCTGTTTGTGGGCCACCCGTTCATCGTGAAGTTACGAAGGCGTTTAAAAGTTTCATCTTCAGATGATGCTTTCTTAAGTTCTTCTAGTCTTGTGTCATTTATATTCCAGTCTACATGGACAGAACAAATTTGGTATTCCAGATCTGTTATTTTGGGATTGTAGACTTTCGGACTGTTGGCTCTAGATAAGGTGTCGGCAATTATTAATTCCTTACCTGGGCGATATACTAAATTTATATCATACTTTTGAAGTGAAAGTAGCATTCTTTGCAATCTTGGTGGAGTATCTATTAAGGGTTTATTGAAGATGGATATTAAGGGTTTGTGGTCGGTTTCTACCGTAAATTTTCTTCCATATAGATATTGGTAAAATTTCTCTGTTCCAAAACAGACAGCTAAAAGCTCCTTCTCAATTTGAGCGTATCTGATTTGGGTTTCTGTCATTGCTTTCGACGCGTAAGCACATGGTTTCCCCTCTTGTAACATTACAGCCCCTAAGCCGGATTTGGATGCGTCTACTGAAATTGTAATATCAGCATTGTTGTTAAAGTAGTGCAAACAGGGCGCGGTTTTAATCAAGGTTTTCAATTTCTGAAAAGCTGCTTCACATTTTCCTTCCCACACAAAGCAATTTTTTTTCTTCAATAGTAGTCTTAATATTGAAGTTTCTTCAGAAAGGTTATGTATGAATCGACCTACGTATGTAATTAATCCTAGGTATCTCTGGAGTTCCGTTTTATTAGTTGGTCTTGGCATCTCATTAATGGCTTCTACTTTAGAGTTGTCCACAGATATACCTTTTTCATTAAAAGTGTGCCCTAAGTATTTTATTTCATTTGACCCAAATAGACATTTTGACATATTGAACTTAATATTTTTCTGTTGTGCAATTTTCAGTACCTGTTCTAAACGTTGATCGTGTTCTTGTTTATTTTTTCCATAAATGAGGATATCGTCAATGTAGATCTCAACTCCATCTATATTGAAAATTTCTTGTAAACGTTCTTGGAAAACATCACTGGCAGTTTTAATGCCAAATGGAAGTCGTTTGAATTTAAAGCGTCCATATGGTGTGCCGAACGTGCATAATTTACTGCTCTCTTCTGATAATGGAATATTCCAAAACCCACTAGTTGCGTCTAAAGTACTAAATACTTTTGCACCTTTTAATTTGCTTGAAATTTGTTCAATTGTAGGCATTTTGTAAGTTGGACGTTTAATGGCTTTGTTTAGATCTCTAGGA
This sequence comes from Oryctes borbonicus, assembly GCA_902654985.2. NCBI lineage: Eukaryota > Metazoa > Arthropoda > Insecta > Coleoptera > Scarabaeidae > Oryctes > Oryctes borbonicus. Next base: position 112,596 of record LR736918.1, on the reverse strand, counting down.
TCAAGACAAATCCTTAGAGAGTTGTCAGGTTTATGAACAATAACAAAAGAATTTAACCATTCAGTTCCTTCATGGACACGTCCTATGATATCTAGGTTTTCTAAATTTTTCAAAGTATTTTGAAATTGTTGCTGTAAGGCAAAAGGAACTTTTCGAATAGGCCTTGAAACTGGAGTTACATTTTCATTTAATTCAATGTTGTATGCCATACCCAATTTTCCTATTCCTTTAAATACATCAGAATACTTGTCAATTAAATCATTATATTTACTGTTAGCAGTAGTTACAGTTTGAATTCTGTTTACTAAACCTAGTATTTCACATGTTTGCAAACCTAGTATGATATTGTAATTACCTTCAGCTACATAAAAGTGAATATCGTAACATCTTCCTTTAAATTTACAATTGAGGTTAACCTTACCAATTATGGGTATTATCTGGTTACTATAATCGTACAATTTATCATTACAATCAAATATCTTACAATCTAGATTTAATTTTTGAAATATTTTGTTACTTAAGATATTTGCATCTGCACCTGTATCTACCTTACATGTTATTTTTTGTGCATTTATATCTAAATCTATTAGCCATGCATTGAGTAATTTACCATTTTTTACATTCACAACATCTATATATAAAGAATCAATTTGTTCTTCAGCATTGACTGTATTTATTTTCTTATTTTGTTGATATTTATTTATATTAGTTTTTGACTTACATTTGTGTGAAAAATGATTTTTGTTATTACACTTATAACAAGTCGCACCATATGCAGGACACTGTCGAATTGGATGTGTTTTTCCGCAATTATTACAATTATTTATTAATTTACCTTGGTTTCCTTTACTTTTTGTAGTAGTACTAGTTGATGATTTTGAAGTTTGATCTGCCTTCCTGAAGTTCTGGGGAGATGATGACGATCCTTGTCGATTGGCAACTGTTGATCGTACTTGCTTCCTCACAACATTGACTTGGTCTTGCTGAACATTTGTTTGTCGCATTTCCAGGCTTTGTAATTTTGACACTTCCCATACTTGGCAGAACTGTGTTACAGGTAACAGCTTCTCTTCTTGCTTCTCCAATAACTTCTCTCGTAATATGCCATCGTTGATGCCAGAGATCAAAACTGACACAATTAATTCTTCTTCTAATTCTTTTAGTTTACATCGTTTCGCCTGATTTTTTAAAACTGTGGTAAACTGCTCTATTGACAATTGGTCCTGTTTCATATTGAAAAATTTGTATCTCTCATAAACAACATTTGTCTTCGGTGTAAAATATTCTTCAAACTTCTGGATTAAAATATCTATTTTATTCTTTTCCGCTTCGGTAAATGTAAACGAATTGTAAATATGTAGCGCTTCTTCCCCTATGTAATGTATTAACCTGGCACATTGTACCTTCTCATCTTTTAGGTTAGTTTCGCTAGCAATTAGATAATTTTCAAATAATTGTCTCCAAATTTTCCAGTTATTCGCTAGATTTCCTTGGAATGCCATCTGCGGAATTGTCCTGGATCCCATGTTATCCATAGTTATTTCTTGTTTATACAACTGATTTCTGGCTTTAACGCTACACGTGGTCACTCAAACGTACAAATTTATTAGTTTATATCTGCATTTATTAGATACATCGATGGTTTATTCATAGATTTTTGAGCACCCAACTGTTTCTTTATTTTTATTAATTTTCTTTTTGAATATATTTTTATTAATTATTATTGATTAGTTGGTTTTGTCGCAGCGCCATGTTGTGTTATCTCAATTCAAAACAACGGTCAGGTAGGTACTCCTTTATTTAGGTTCTTTTCTTTTTTGACTACATGGGCGGGTATGCAACCCAACTTACATACAGGTTTACATAACAGTCACCCATTTGGCAGTGCGGCTTGCACCTGCAATGAAAATGTGGCCCTGTCACGCCCCCCATGATGTACCAAATTCCTCAATACTCAACTTTTTCATAGATTATAGCTTGTTTTCCATTATTCTTTATGTTTTACATTAAAGTAAAAAATACTTATTGTTAGTATTAGTGTGGCATTAATCTATATTATTAGTGGATATAGGAAACTTATTTTAATTCATCATGAGGAAAAAAATACATTTAATTAGGGAATTTTAATATTAATACAATGGAAGATCAACGAAATTATCCTTTGCCTTAGCATTACCCTCTTAAACTGCAAAAGCGATTAAAATAAACACAAAAATAAGTTTTGCAAGTTCCGTCAGAAATAAATCAATGTAATGGCAGCATCAGCGCCCTCAGATAGCAGCACGAAGTATGGATTTTTATTAGCCAGCAAACGTAGCGAAAGGCATCTTATAGTATATGGGTACTTCTCTGAAAGATGTCGCTAGTAGTTGAAGTATATGAAAAATAAGCGCACAGTAATAATTTTAAATAGTTCTTTTACTTTATTTATTGACATAATTGCATGAAACTTGCTACAGTTGCTATATATGTATGTATAATTTCAATTATTTTCAGATACAACCAAATAATTACCTTTTTCTTAACTAGAATGTAAATACTGCCTCTTCAACTAATGGTTTTTAGTTATAATACTAAGGCCATCTAGCGTATCTGCTCAGAAGTAATAAAATCATGGATTATTATTTGTTATTATTATAAATAATAACTTCAGATGGCTTTGAAAAACTGGTATATTATTAAAAAAAAACCTTTCAACAGAAACGCATATTTAGTAACAAAAAATATAGTGCATTCTAATAGATGCATATGAAGTAAAACATAAAATAAGACACAAAACATAAAATAATTTCTATAAATCATTTTCTACCTCGAAGTGAACATTATCTGCCGTTATAGGAATTTTCTTCCAAAATGCAAATCTGTCTCTCATAATCGTTCTTATATAATAAACTCAGTTTACCTCGTTGTGCGGTAAACTGAACGATATCGTGCAAATGGACGTCCCCTTTTAGCTTAAATCTTAAACTGACATCTTTCCATTTAAAAGTCTCTCAACTACATATCTAACACAGTTACTTCAGAGGAGTGGCGTTTGAAACAGCATTTTTAAAGATCATAGATTTTGTTCAACCTCTTGATGGATTGCTCGACTTGATGATTGAATCCGCGGACATAAATGAATGCCCTGACTCAAAATAGTTGATAATTATTTCTTCAGAATTATTATCCGGTGAAACAACATAAACAAGAAGATATAAAAATGTCCAGAGCACTATTTTGTTCTGATCTCTCTGCTCTAGGAAAAATTTGTAAAAGGCACTAATTATATCTACATTTTTACGACTTCTGATAGCTTCTGGCCAAATTGCTACAATTGGTATCGGCGATTTACTCTTTGGTCCCGCTGGAACAAAACTCTCGTTAAAAGCACTTAGTCTGCCAGTAAATAACACGGTTTTAAACATTTCATACCTTGGTAGCATTATGAGTTTTTGCAGGTCAACTGAGAAATATGCCTCACTTTCAGGATGAAGCATCAGCCCTATAAAGAAGTCTAGCCTGTTCAACTTTTTTGTTATGAATTTGCCAATTTTCACATGTAATACAGTCTAAACACAAGTTGTCATCAAAATGCTCGTGCAAATTGAAATGTTCGCACTATTCACATTCCTCATGTACCCTTTCTACAAATGATATATTGCGTTGTTTCAAAATGAAGCGATAAAGGTCATAGGAACAAAAATTTGGGGTCGTAGCAATAAAATTCTCAAACAACGTCATGTCTATCCATGCTCCAAAATTGATTATTTGTATCAATTCTTCTTGCACGGCTAGTCTTCGGGTTATACTTTTTTCTTGCATTTATTGGCGCATCCTTCAAGCACAGGATGTCTTTTCTTCGTTTTCTAAAATTTTATTCTTTTTTATGTGACAAGCGAGTGTGTATAATTTTATGTTTTTCTTGGGATGCCATTCTTAGTATATCCTTTTCTTCTTTTTCCTGTTCGACGTTGGCGTTAAGAAAAGGGGTTTCATTAATGTTTGTTTCTGCGTTTTTTAGTTCATTTGTGGGTTGATAATATAGGACATCCTCTACTCCACTGTTATTTTTATATTCATTATCAGTAGATTCTGCAACAATTTTTCCTACAGTGTTAGTAGCACTAATAATTAATTGATCTTCTGGTTGTTTCTCACCGTTTTCGTCAAGATCATGGTTTAGTTGGTTATCTTCAATAATCATCAGTTACACTTGTCTGGCTACACTCAAATAATGTGTAAGAGAGTTCTACGTTCTTCAGAAGCACTGCAATCAGATCGGTTTTCACCACCTAAAACTATAGAATTTTTAGAAAGAAAAGGTGTACCAAATTAATAAGTTTAAAATTTTAAGACAACCGGCCGATGGAGCATACGAAAAACACAACATTTAATTCAAAAGTAGTTCTTCGACTGTCATTTAAGAAAGTCGAAATAGAATCTTGATTTTTGTGGGCATAGGTATGGGTCTGTATACGAAATGGAAAAGTGGCATAGATAAACTTAGCAAAAGAGTTTTCTATCAATTAGCAGGCAATTATTGAAAAAATAAAACATTTTATTTAAACGACGAGAATTAGTGCTCTAACTGATGAAATAAATGGCAGCAATCTTTAACTAGAAGTTAAATTAATAATAATTAATAAATTAATAATAAATAAGTTTAATAACAACAGATATTTTTATGAGCACAATGAACAATTTAATAAAATATTTAGTTATAGTAATTTACAATTCTACAGAAACTTACTTCAACACCAGTGTTGCCAGTAAAACGTAAATAAAACAAAACATAAATAAAGATCTATAATCAACCATTATAACGGCAATAATTAATAAGATATTAATTTTTTTGTAACATTGAAACGTTAATTGTTAAATTGAAAGGAACATTTCGTTGTTCCTCGTTTGGAATTGTAGTGAGAACTAATGTAGATGTGTATGGTGTGGATTTGTACAAGCAAAAATTTTGTATTACTTCTTCTATGTAGCAGATAGTTCCATGTCATTTTGATATCAAAGAACTTGAAATTGCAAAATATATGAATTGAAATAACAAAAATAATTACCAATAAAACCAGCAACATTATTGAAATAATAAAGATGAACACAAAAAATTAAAAGGAACACGTACATACATACATATCTACAACTCTTTGTTAAGTGTATAATAATATGTTTTAAAAAGCTTCTGCTATCAATGTCCAATCTAAAATTTCAATTTAAAATCATTACCGCGTGTCAAATTGTACAAAGTATTCTGTTTTTTGGTATTCCGTTTGGTACGTCATACCTGTCAGTTCTAGTTGAAGCTGTTTATATCAAGGGAAAATCTGGTAGATCTCGTTGTCATAACACATCTCGTTACTTGAAACATATTCCATGATTTCTCTCAACGCAAACATTTATTTTTGAATTTATTACATCGCTATAGGATTTTTAAAAATATATAAATCTATTCAAATCTATCAATCAGCAAGCAACGAAATTAGAAAAATAAATATTTGATATATACTTCCCTGCACAAATTAAAATAAACTTTGCCAGACTTTCATAAGCAAATATAATATCGTAAGTACAATTACTAGCTATTAATTTAGCTGCACTTCTCCCATCTTTTCTTTCTTTCATACCTATATGATCTGTTAATCTTCTTGGCTGCGACTGTAGATATTGTAAACAATTCAAGGATATTCATAGTTTAGGATTTTTGATATTATGAGCAAATCAGTTTGTGGCAACTAAATGTGCGGGAAATTGCCTAATATTTTTAAAAATTTATTACAAAGTAGATATATAATTTATACACTGAAAAGAAAAATGTAGATAACAAAAGTCAGGTAATAACCTTTGCGACCATGTTAATGAGCCTTTATTATAATGTTGATACGTTGTTTCCCTTTCGTTTCTGGTAAATACGTGCATTACAGGCAATGAGGGGAAATGACTACATTTTTGCAGCGACTAGATACATTCGTGTTTATTCGTCTCATGGGAAGAGGTTCGAGGAAGTTGGTTTGGTTTCCTCGAGAGTCGACAAAGCACGAGGCTTTCTAATCGCAATGAACATTTCGTAATTTCCCCTAACTTGCCCAACACTGTCTACAGATCCGAACATTCAATGTTTTTAAAATGTAGAGTATTGACAGATATTTGACACAAGTATGTACAGGAATTCATAAAACCAAAGACAAAATACCAGAATATATGAAATGTACCGTAGCACATTTACATGACACATAGGTTACCTGCTTTGAGTGAAGTTATCCACAGTTTTCCAGCAATGGTTTATGACATACATAACTTTCATGCGGAATAGATCGCTATGTGAAATCGGTTGACCGCACGAAACACCACGAAGAAATTGAGAACCGAATTAGTACAAACTTTAAATCCTTAAAAAAGTTTAAGAACAATGTTTAACTTTTCTTTATTTACCCCGACAATCAGCGGACTACCAGTATCCATATTTTAATTATAAAGTTATGACTTATCTTCCTGTAAAATCACAAATAGATAAATAATGAACAGTATTAAACGGAAGTGGAGTTATTAGTTTCTATCGTCGCTAATGCTTCGGGTTCACAACATACGACTACAAGGCATATTTCAGCACGCCATCCTCGAAACAACCCTACCAGCAAACTGGATTAGATCACCGTCGACGAGGGTAAAAAAAAATAAAAACTGACCGGAAGTGGAGTTTTTGATTTCTAGCGCCGTTAATGGTTCGTGTTTACAAAATACGACTTCGGGGCATATTTCAGTACGCCTTCCTCGAAACAACCCTACCAGCAAACTCGATTGAATCGCCGTTGGCGAGGATGAAAAAAAAATATTTTCAAGGTAATATATTAGGTATACACCACGATTAAAGCTATCTGTTTGTAAGTCTTAGCTTAGGAGTTTTAGTTTTCAATTCTCTGTGTCGATTTTCTTTAGCGCCGTTTTATTGTAGTCGCTGGTAGTAAAACGTCGCTTTGTATTTGTTCTAGTGGTTTTTCATTTAGCAGCTTATTCTTGATAATGCTTCTTTCAAATCCTCTCAATTGTGTCATTGCAGATTCTAGGTGATTAAAATTTTGCGGGGTACTTAATATCATTACTTTGTGAGCAGAGCTTTTGGAAATGCTAGTTATAATTAAAATGAAGCGTTTGCATATACGGATATCAATGTTTTATAAATTACAGAAAACTCATTGTCACTTAGAATCTCCCCTGCCTTGTGTACACATGCAGAGTACCCAAGTCTCAAGATTTTGACTTTATATTTGGAGTGTCCAAAGGTAATCAAACGCCTCCTTCTAGTGTAAAACCTTCCTTGTTATACCTCTTCAGGAATAAGTTTACTTTCAGATGTTGCATTTATGATATTAGAGGAGAATGCCAATTCCGAGTAACTTCCGCAACGTGTTACATGTCCACACTCGTTTATTGTTGAAATGAGTGCAGAAGAATATATATTAACCGTTGCAGCATGCTCTATAAAATGATATTGCTGAGGTATTGGCCAGTCGACAGTTGAAAGCCTTCGCTTGACAAAAAAAATTGGGCTGGTAATGGTCCCACTGACTTCTACGATTTTATAAATTATTTTTCATTTTCAAAAGGCAACATATTTCCAAGTATATGGAAGCCAATTAGGCATTAAAAAGCTTTTCTGATAAATATGCGACCCCTAAAGTAGAACTTGTTATCGGTTTTCCCTTTTGTCTCCGGTACGCAGAGGATACAAGCTAAACCTTATGAAATACAGATAAAAACTTAAAATGGGCATACGCAAACAGCAATGCATTCAAGAACAATGGAATAACTCACCCAGATACACCTTCAATACTGAAGATCTGAGGAGAGATCAATATTCTCACCAGCTTGGATGAAGACAGAAGGCTGGAAGCGGCGCCCGGCAATACGTGTTATATATTCAAGATATTTATCCATGCATTTTGTGATACATGAGTTCCCCAGATAAACATTCTTAAATAAAAATAAATAGATAAAACGTTCCTCTGTTGTGGAATTTGACTCTTAAGTAGCTGTACAAATTAGCAATTTCTATTTCCAGGAATTAAAAATTAAATTTAAATATATAGATAATATGGCTGTAACGCAGTGAAAGCATAATTTCAATTGATTTGTTTAAAAGATGTTAAAAACCAAAAATTACACCAGCCATATTTTTTATAATTATCAAGGTTCGTGATAATCAACTACTAACTCATTATTGTGCCAAAGAACTTATGTTATTCACTTCCCTATCCGTGAATTACGCTATTTTGACCCATGAAATAATTACAAGCTTGTTCGGCGGTTAGATTAATTTTGGAGAACGCTGAAAACCTATATTAATGACAAGTTTATCAATGCCAACCGAAAATACGCTGGTTATTCAATATGCAAAGAACGCCTACTGTCCGCACCAGTCACTTACTAATTGCCCATTCCCTTTACAAATATTCAGCGGTTGGCGGTATACAAATGACTTTGTTCAAAACAAACTATGCAAAAGTTTGCGCCGCTAACTCGTTTGACTATTCAATTTCGATGATGGAACATTATTGCGTCTGATTCGTGCGAAATTAAAGGAAATAAAAAATTCGTAAAATTTCCAGCAATGAAAAAACTTACGCGATTTTCCTAGCTGCAAAATTATTGGCAGCATAATTATGTGTATATTGAATTTTTAAGAAACGGTTTTGAAATAATTTATTTGATAGCACACTGACAGAAATGATTCCTTAAATCAAAGAAATTATTTATTTCAGTATATTTCTTTGTGCGAAGGCAATATTTTTACACTTGAAAAGACGCAATTCTACTGAAAGAAATTTTTCATTTCAATTATTCCTTTAACTCAAAGTGCAATTGCTTTCTTTGAAAGAATATATCATTAATTCAAAAAACCTATAGACTTAAAACAAAACCCATGATTTCTTTAAATGAAAGTTCATTTTCTTCCATTTAAAGAAACATTTACTCTTACTGAAAAACCACATTTTTGGATAATGATAGTAAGGACTGTGGCGTAGTATGGTAAAGTTTAATTAATTAATCCGGATTAATTAGTTAAACTTGTGTGGTGCGGAGGTTACCGATACTTTTGTGTTGTTTACCACATTTTTGGATAGAATCATTTTTTTGCTAGATTTAATATTTTATTAGAAAGAAATGTGTTTTTTTTTTATCTAACAGGTCTCTTTATTTTTTATTTGTTTACGTAACGTTTCTAAATTTAAAACGTGTTTTCTGTTTTCAAACGTTATTGTTATCGCAGTTACTCTTGATACAATTAGATATTTTTGTCATTATAAATGTTCCACCTTACGTATTTTAAGACTTTTCGTTACGATTACAGAAAATTGGCGCATCAGACATGCGCATTGGTTATTGCTTTTCTCTTTGGAAGTAATATGGCGAACAAATTGTGACAAGTTTGTGTCTCTTCATGAGAAATATGGAAGTAGTCCAAAGTATGTTCAATGAGTGGGGTTACTCACAGATAAGTAATTCTTGACGTTAAGGTATGATTGCGACTTGTTAATTCAAAGCCAAATTGGAACAAAACATACAATCTGCTGTTCTCACAATGTCTATCAAAACATGTATTGGTGTGTAGTATAAACGGTCTCTTGACATGACAGCGTTTTAGATCTACCACATGCAGATACAAAACTGGTTTATTTTTTTATTTGTTTATGTGAGTAAAGTAACTCAAATTACATTTTAATCGGTACTAGTCTTGCGATCCCTACGAACATTTTGAAGGGAGTACTGGGAGGATCTTTTGAAGGGTAATATATTTTATCTCGTTACGATTCTCAATTAAACAAGGAAAACCCGTCCAATGAATCTGATAATTAAAGAAATCTTTCAAAAAGGAATATATATATATAGCTTTAACAGGCCTATTAGGCCCATTGCTTTACAATCTTGCGCCATGCTGCTCGGTCTACCACTTTATTTCTCCAGCCCTCAACTCCTTTCTGCTGCAAATCCTTCTCCACTTCCACCGACCATCTTTGACGTGGCCTTCCTTTCCTTCTCATTCCTACTATTCTTTTCCATGCCACATGCTTTATTATTCTGTCTTCGGATAATCGACTAATATGCCCCAACCATCTAACGCGCTGAGCCCTCACAAAGTCAGAAATCGTCGGAAATCTGTACAGTTGCTTCAGATCATCATTCGTTCTCCTTTCCCATCCTTCCCCAGTTCGCTTCCCTCCATAAATTTTTCTTAGAATCTTCCTTTCCCATCTTTCCATCCGTTCCTCCGTGCCCTTCGTTAGCACCCAGGTCTCACAAGCATAAGTTAGAGTTGGCCTTATTACTGTTTGGTAAACACGCACTTTGGTGCTGCGTGCTATATCCTTCGACCTTAATATCTCCGCTAGGCTTCCTACACTACGATCTGCTTTCATAATACGCGATCCTATCTCCTCCTCTTCTCTTCCATTGTCTGTTATTTTAACCCCCAGGTACACAAACTGCCTCACTTGCTCTATGCAGAGCAACCCATTTTCGTCAGTTCTAAAAATCACTGCTTCTTCCTCACTTTCCTTATTTGCATGTGTCTTCATCCGCATGTACTTCGTCTTTTCCTCGTTTATCTGCAATCCCGTTAATCTCGCCTCTTTTTCGAATACACTTACTATATCTCTCAGCTGCTCCATTGATCTTACCAGTAAAATTACATCATCTGCATACGCCAGGCATTGATGACTTCTATTCAAAACAGTTCCAGACCTGTTTATTCCGCTTTTTCTAATAATGCTCTCCAGAAGGATGTTAAACAGCACAGTTGACAAGGGGTCTCCCTGTCTCAATCCGTTCTTTACTTCAAAGTAGGATGAATTGCTGCCATTTACTCTTACTGCACTTGACGTCTGGTACAGCGTCATCCTGGTCAACCTTACAATTTTTTCCGGGACTCCTATTTCTCTCATAGCTTCAGTGTTTCAAAGTTAAATAGCATTACGAATAGTTGGTGAGGTGTAATTTGCTGTTCTTAGAAAGTGCATACGAGTGATCAAAAGAGTTCTGTTAAGAATTAATAAGCTGATCGTGGTTAGTAGTTAAGGATTGATAAGCTGAACAAAACAGCTGATCGTAGTTCGGAAGTCATCGGGCAGCGACGAGTCAATTTGCGAACGGCGCGTTGAGGTCGTGAGTATATAGGCACGTTCAAAAAGTATGAGCGGTAGTAAGAGGCGTGACAGAGATAGCGGAGACGATAGTGAAGCGTTAGCGTTCAGCAGAAGCAAAAAAGTAATCCGGTCGCCAGGATCAACAAGTGTTCAACATAGTGGAAATATGGATGAAATAGGGGGATTGCCGAAACTGATGGAGGAGATGTGCGCCGAAATGAAGAAAAATACAGAGGAGGTTAGAAAAATGAGGGAAGAGATGGCGAGAAGGGAGGAAAGTTGGGCAGCGGAGAGAACAGAATTGGTGGCAAGAGTGATCAAGTTGGAGAATAGAATAGAAGATATGGAAAAGGAGAAAAGAAGAAATAATATAGTAGTTACTGGTGTGGATTTTAAAGATTCGGAGAAAGAACAAGCAGTAGGTAGATATATCGAGAATAAGCTGCAGGTGTCGGCGGAAGTTATTAAGGTCTTCACGATCAAAAGTAAAAGCGGAAAACCAGTGAGCGTTGTGCAATTGCGCAGTTGGGAGGATAAACAGCTGGTAATGAAGAATAAGCATAAATTAAGAGGAACAGATAATTACATCGAAAACGACTTGACGCAGAGGGAAAGAGAAATACAGGCGGAGATTAGGAAGATAGCACGGGACGAGAAGAATAAGGGGCGGAAAGCGAAGGTTGGATACAAGAAAATCTTTATCGAGGGCGAGGTTTATAAATGGGATGAGTGCGAAGGAGGTGTAGTGAGGGGAAAAAACTGAAAGCAAAAAAAGGAGTGGATCAGTATAAGGCGACAGTGGCAAAGGACATGGTACAGGGAGGAATAAGGATACAAAATGAAAAGTTCGTGAAAGCGGGTACGTGGAATTTACGAGGGACAAAGTACACAGGTGCGTTGAGAAACTTAGAGTTAGAAGCGAAAAGGTATGGCATAGATGTACTGGCGGTGCAGGAAACTAAACAAAAGAACACGGGTATCTTAGAGCTTGAGAGCCATATATTTTGTAATAGTGGGGACGAGGGCAGTGTTTTTGGGGTGGGATTTCTCATTAAGAAAGCATGGAAGGGGGCAATAACAAACTTTATGCCAGTGTCCAAGAGAATTTGTGTGCTTCAGTTGCAGTGTGATAAGGGAATGATCAACTTAATTAATGTGCACGCGCCCACAGAAGATAAAGACGAGGATGAGAAAGATATATTCTATGAAAATCTGGAAGAAGAGTATGAAAAGTGTGCTAAGAATGAAGTAATAATACTTTTGGGAGACTGGAATGCAAAAGTTGGTAAGGAGCAAGAATTTTACCCAGTGGTTGGAAAGCATACCAAACATGAGGTTAGCAATGATAATGGGAGAAGGTTGATAGGGTTTGCCTCTGGAAGGGACTGCCGAATAGTTAGCACATGGTTTCAACAAAAAGAAATTCACAGGTACTTGGAAAGTACCAGGAAGAGAACAAGTGAATCAAATTGATCATGTAATAGTGCACAGTAAGTATACTAAGTTGATAGCCTCGGTGAGGAGCTGCAGAGGTGCTGATATGGGTAGTGATCATTATTTGGTACGGGTTGTACTCAACGGAAAGTTGTGGGAGGAAAAAGGTAAGCTAAAACGTAGCTGCCCGGGATTTCATGTTGACACCTTAATAGAGAGTGAAGAAAAGCAGGAGGAATATCGGCGTAAGGTGCAGCAACAATGTAAAGAACTGCATTCAGGGGATTCATCACAGGAAGCATGGGATAATATAGTGGAAGCATTAAGGAAAGTATCGCAGGAGGTAATTGGCAAAAAAACAAGGTTTCAAAGGAAAACATGGTTTAATGAGGATTGTAGGGCAGCTCTGGAAGAAAAGCGCAATGCAAAGTTGCAAATGCTGCAGGATGGCAGTCAAGTGTCAAGGCAGAGGTATCAGCAAGCTAGACAAAGTGCGAAGAAGGTATGTAGAAGATCGAAAAGGAGTTACAAAGAAGCAGAGGTGCAGAAGGTTGAGGAGAGTTACAGAAGAAAAGAAATCAAAAACTTCTACCAGGAAATAAAAAGGAGTCGCAATGTAGTGTCACAAAAGATTTTAGTGTGCAAGGACAAAAATGGAAAAATGATGGGAAGTGAGGCAGAAATCTTGGGGAGGTGGAGGGAGTATTTTAGCGAAATTCTCAATGAAACAAAAGAAGCTTTGGAGGAAAATGGCGGAATTCAAGTGGCAGATGAAAAGTTGATTAGAAGAAATGAGTCCGAAGTAGAAGAACCAACAAGAGAGGAAGTGGAGGACATAATTAAAAGGATGAAAAATCGTAAGTGCCCAGGGGAGAATAATATAAATTTGGAATTGATAAAATATGGAGGCAAAGAACTTATTACACGCATTTATGAACTAATAAAGGAGGTTTGGAGGAATGAAGATATGCCGAAGCAATGGAGAGGAGCGGTTATTTTACCATTACACAAAAAGGGCGACAGAGCAGTATGTGGGAACTATAGGGGTATCTCGCTCTTGGATGTGGCCTACAAAATCTTAGCCACGGCAATACGCAAAAAATTGCAGGCAGTAACCGAAAATGAAATTGGGGAGTACCAGGCGGGATTTAGGAAGAACCGCTCATGTGCAGACAACATCTTTGTCTTGAAAGAGGTGCAGACCGAATGCTATGAAAATAATATAGAGTTGTACGCAGTTTTCGTAGATTTTAAAAGAGCGTACGACTCGGTACTCAGAGATTTCAAAAAGGAATTGGATGAATACCTGGGAAATAAACACTTGAATTTTGTACATTTACTAACTTAATGTGTAGAATTGTAGCAAAGAATTTCGAAGGTGATGTGAAGGAAATATGTCTAAGGCGGTGGTTGTTACACAACTAATTGATACTGCTAATAAATATATTAATATATCATCAGCAATCTGTCTAAATGTCTTTCGGCACTTACATTTTCATTATAAAAGTGTAAGCAATGAATTGCCAACTTTATTAAGATGCCCTCTGTCTAATTACATGGGAATTTTAGCTCCCCAAAAGTGACTGCTACGTCTACTAAAGCATTACTTCATCTGTGCATATAACTTTTTGTGAAGTTTTCATCTTTCCGACAGGATATGGTGAAAAATTCGCGACAATGCACCCATCCTTCTGACAATATCCTGAAGATTCAAGTTTCAAACTTGCTAGAATGAGAAAGGTCCCCGCTTGTGTTTTTTTAACACAATAGACATTTGCGAGATTTCTAACGTTGTTGCCACTTGCTAAAAAGATACTGTCGGGTTGGTATAAAAATATCGTACCGCCTATCTCAATAATTTCGTCAATTAATTTTTGGTCTAAACTGCCGATATTCTAGACAATTTTTAATTAGCCATTGAACTACATTTTTCAAAAATATTGATCTGTCCAGGTTCCAGGTAATTTTACCGAAACAGAGCGCATGTTGTACTTTAGCATCTTCCAAATTCTGCATAAATAATCCATTAAATCCAAGTAACCAGTTCCAAACGTAACATTTTCCTGTACATTATAAAAAACTAGATTACGAAATGTGCAATATACTAGGAAGTTTACTAACAGACTATAAAATTATAATTATTATAAATTGTATAAATTTAAACACACGCTAAATCGGTGACGAACGTTTAACTTTCAAGCTTTTGAATTAAATAACATCAATTGCGAATAATTGCCCAAATATTGATTTTATATTTAAAATCAATATATTGGGAAATGTAAAATCACTTAATAAAGAATTTAACATTCCATTACCTACAATAAAAATACACTGGATGTTTTATTTGAAATTACACAAATATTAATGGTTGAAGTTTGGCACATTTGAACGATAAATACTAACATCCTGTATAATATATTTTTTAATAGCCCATACTTATAGTTTACTAACGGGTAATAATCATTAACCAACACTTTTGTATACCAAGGAAATAAGCGATAAAGTACTATGATGATTTTACTGAAACCTTCACAAAAATCAAGATAGTTTGGAAACGGAAATATTTAGATCTATCGAAATACATCGATTTTACGTCAGACTAATTGCCGAATTCAATTTGATCTACGGAGAATGTAGAAAGAGCAGTCATTATACGCCACCTAGATGATTCGAATGTTGCACATGGCTGCTAAATAAATATAATGAAGACAACAATTTCATAAATAACATTTTGTTTACTGACAAATCTAGTACAACGTTAACAACGTTATTGATCGCCAAATAATAGAGAAAGAATTATAAGGGCTAGGCGCTTTCAAGAACGATTCGGAGTAATTGTTTGTGGGGGCATTATAGGAAATCGTATCGAAATATCTATTTCCAGCAGGACAGCGCTCATCTCCAGTCTAAAGATGGCCTCACCTGCCGCAGAATAACTCGCTAATTCAACAAAATTTAAAAAACTACAAAAGCAATTAGACATTCAAACTTATTAAAAACTAATTAAAAAAAAATTCACAACGTGGCCTGTAATAGTTTATAATATAACGCCTTTAAAATTCAGATTTTTTATGAAAAGTAATAAGAATGTTACAGGGTGCACCCACACGTTGTCACCTGGTATATCCAATGTTTTCACTCAGTATATACCACGAAAGGTACCGATACACTCCACACCACACATTGTTATTAATTATTAAACATTATGTAATAAAGGTGATTTTATTTATGTATATTGACGCTGCTACAAATGATAAAGTATCAACAAAACATTGATCTGATATATCTATTGATCGAAAACAATTGTTTAATCTTCGTTTCATTTATTAAAACACAGAGAGTAGAGTGTTTTCTCAAGAAAACATCAAATTCTTAAAAGCTTGCTTTGCTGGATTGCAGCTTTAGTACCTTTGAACTTGGAACGTCCGTTTATTTGAATTGCATCCAAAATTTTTCCAACTGTAAATCTTAAAAATTGTTGTCCAGTTGTCTCCGGAATCGCCTCTGTCAAAAGTTTTCTAAATCATTTCAGGTTAGTGCCATTTATTTACGGAGTAATCGAGAAAATCCACACCATTATTAGGAGAGGTAACTAGCAAAGAGAAACTTTCTTCGAAAAACAACACACAATATATTCATATCTCTAAATAATTATCCTCCAGATGGCTCTCAACTTCATAATTCCGTTCGATTTCTACAGGTTTATATTCATATTTTGATTTTAATCGTACATAATACGTCTGTATCAATAAAACTGGTGCAATTACAATTTCATAAAAATTATATGCGCAAATAAACATACGAACGGAATGACTTAATGCTGGATCAGGATCCCTGGCGAGCAGTTGTAACAATTTCGTTGAAAATATTTTAACCGTAGCCAATTCCGGAAATTTTATTTTTTTTTATCCAATCGTTTCGTTTTTTACGACGATCGTGGCAGCTTATTCGATATTCATCGAACGCTTTTGAGCTTTTTTTTATTTCAAGCGTTGCAGTGACGAATAAATAAGCAAAAAGACATTAATTACTGCTATAAACTGTACAATAAACCAATCTGAAAAATAATCAGACTCTCTTCTATGTTAGCGCGAATTTAATCACGCGTGATAAATTGGTCTGGCGCGAAGTGGACCTAAATTCATTGGACGTTGCCGATTTAAGAATTCATCGGTTAATGCGAACATAATTTTTAATACACATCCGCTGGGATATTGACGTACTGTGGCACCACAGATATTCGCCATAATACAGTTATGACGGAGATAAAATTTCAACGTTAAATGATAAATTTTAGCCAATTCGAAAATGACTTAGCATCATTGGGTAACATTATATAGGATGACTGGGGACGAACGAATCAAACTATTAACCAGCGTTCTCGCAAATGCGCCAATTGTCGTTTGTTTTGGAGTTAATGCGTCTTAGTAGGAACACAATAGAAACAGAAAGTAGCGTTAACAGAAGATTTGAATATCCTTTCATAAAGTAAAAGTAGTAAACACTAAAAGAATGAAAGGTTTGTTAGTACGTTCAATTTACAACTAACCATTCATGAACCAACGAGAGTTGACGGAAATTTGCGATCTACGATTGATAATGTCATAATCAACACACAAAACCATTTAAGCGATGTGGCGCTTACAGCTTTATTTGACCATCTAACGCAAGAAATTTCTTTGAGATTTACCAATAATGAGAGTAGGAAAAAAAAGGAAAGAAAGAAATTCTTATATAATGAAAAAAATAGATACTTTTAAGCAATTGTTAATCAACCATGACTGGAATTTCTCACAACGTGAAAACAATCCGAATAAAAGTTATGGAAGATTCACGAAAACAGTAGAGTTAGTGAGTTACACAAATACAAAATGATAAAACAGCACACGACAAAACACAAATGGGTTACAACACAAAGCATTCTTAAGGAGACAAATGTACGAAGACATGCTTCAGGGAATAGTCAACAGCGAAGAATATAAAGCAAATTAAACTTTATTAAAAACTCACAAAATAAACTTAAAGCAACCTAGTAAATTGCGAAATGAACTACAGGAAGAGAAACATCCAAAGATATTGACTTAAATGATATCGAAGTAAATGACGATGATATATACGATGAATTAACATTCAGTAATATATAGCTTGGATCATAGGAAATACAAAGCATTGGACATGATGACATACGTATAAAATTCATCAGTGAATGTGCTCCTGAATTATCAGTAATATTAGAACCAACTGTTTCCAAACACGCATCATTTCCAAAGATCTCAAGCGATCTTTAATGTATCTGGTACATAAGAAAGGAAGTACAACAAATATTGAAAACTATCGACCGTTATCAATCCTATTAGACTCTTCAATGATTTTGGAAAAATAATATTTAAAAGTATACATTGCTATATGAAGAAATACAATATCACAACAAAATCACAACAAGTGTACGATAGCTATATTTATGGATTTGATAAGAGTGTTTGAGTGCGGTGATTACGATGTTTTTTATAAGAAATTAGAGGTGATAGGTATTGGAAGCATTCTTTTAAAATTGTTACATTACAAAATTTTAATATGTGGTACACTAAAAACAGTACGAAATTAAACATTGAAAAAACTAATTTCGATACATTTCAGATACTTCAACCAAGAATCAATAAAAATCAAATATCAAAACTCATCTAGAACAATGGGAAGCTCCGCGAAGTTTCAGAGACTACGTTGACACTCAAGGTCCACATCGACTTTCTAGCCAGCTCGTTTAGTTACGCACTATACACAATTTCCAATTCTGTCAATGCAGAGGCTAACCTCTCAGCTTATTATGCTTATGTTTGCTGGCGTCTTAGGTATGGCACAGTGCTATGGGGAATATCCGTGGAATCTAGAATTCTTGTTCTGTACAAGAAGTATGTTTGGATTAAAATCAAGTGATTCATGCAGAGCGAACAAAAAGCATACTGACCTTAAGTTTCCTTTATGTGTTGGAATGTGTAGTGTTTGTGAGAAAAAGCAATGATCTCTACAGCGATCTTTAACTACATTTCTATAATACTAGAAGTACTGAACGAAAACATCCCATTCCGATACAAACTGCACAGGTTTTAGTAAATAAAAATGTTAAGCAATAGTTCTAGTTAAGCAAGTGTATAATCACTAAAGTTTGCCACTTTCCGTGCGCTTCACGAAATTAGCAGAGACCAGACAGACTTACCATTAAATTAAAAGTACTGCCACTAAACACTTTAAAACAAAAACTACACGGTATAATCGTTCAAAATACATTTTACGATATAAAAAAAAATACAATTTTACATTCGAGTCCATATAGTTATAAAAAAATGTTACGTAGAGTATATATTTGAATTTATTTATTTATTTAAGTGTTGGTCTATTACTTGACTAACGATGTTCTTTACAGCATTTGCTTTTGGCTTTTGTGTATTTGTTTTCTAAGCCTATATTTTCTCCAAATTGACACATCCAACACAATGTCATGTATTCACGAACAAATGAAATATTATTATTATTATTATTAAATAAAATAAAAATATCCTTGTATCGAGTACTCATGTAAAACAAAGTCAGGTACGTTCTAGATTAAGAGATTTTTTCACTTCTTATCACACGTGCGTACCGGCTCTCTAAATCAGAATCAATAATTTCGTTGTTCTGATATGTATCGGTGTCAGAGTATTGTGACAGTGATTTAATCTTTGTTTTCGAGTTTGTACATTATTTTGTTAGAAAATGCCCCACACGCTTATTCAAATTTAGAATATGTAAATATGGTGTTTATGGTTTTTGCACTGGCAATGCTACAACTGCTGTTGAAGAATATCGTTAACGGTTCCCACATCAGAGAAATCCTGGTAAAATGCGACATGTTAATATGAGATCTGGGATAATCAAGACCAGGTGGATACCATATACATACACCGATTTCTCCCAAGCGTTTAATACGATTGATCCCGGATTTTTTTACATAAACTAGATTCTTTTGGTTCTCGCTTATTATTAGGATCACATTAAATACGCAGATCGAACTATGTTTTCTATGAAGGCTTTGAATCAATCGTTTTTGTAACTTTCCTCAAGGACCAAAGCCATTTTAGATGAACAGCTATGCTCTATAAGTACAATATACATTCTCCAGATAACAAGATTCTACTCTACATGACAAGGTGAATATATTACATGCAAACGTGGAGATTTAAATTTCTGTAACGTATTCAGTACAACGCCCGTATTCTTTTCGCCAGTACACTTTTGTAATCTTTTGCTTGCTAATAAGATTGGAGAATTCGGTTAAAGGGATTCCAGTACACGCAATATAACATGTACAATGGATTTTTCTTCGATCTGTCGTTTCGTCCATGATTAACCACAGCCGTTTATTTTTAACTACGGCTTTGACCTTTTTCTTCGTTATCTTCGCACACAGGTAACTGATACCTGCGTAACGTTGTCTGATATAGTAGCCCCCAGCTGGAATTGTATTTATTCCAGAAGTTGTGAAACGGTTTTTTATCCAGTAAAACACATGTTCGAGAAACATGAATAGCAAATACAACATAAATTGCTCTCCCGATGGTACACCACTTTTTCGATTTGTGTGCTATATACTATTGACATGCTTTGTAGAGTCGTATTTATGCCAGCAGAATAACGGTTTATAGCTAACTTTACAACAGTATTTTAGCACCATCATAATATAAATCCGGAAATTCAACGATATACTTTTTTCACATTTTCAAGCAATGGTCGCTTTTGCGTTCTTATACGCCTGACATACTATGGATTAAACAAACAACGTTCAACTAAGTCTCAACTAACACTCTAGTAATCGCAGTAGAGACTGGTAATTACAGAACCCCAAGCGCACCATTAGTCCGTAGCCTGTTCGTAATGATGCTTTCCACTACTGCTGCGCTAAAAATGTTACTAACTAAAACCGGCGTTGCACAACCAAATGCTTCAAAAGAAAATCTTCTCGGGAGGTGGTCCTTCTGGGTGCGCCTGAACCTTCTCTACGTGCTTTACCTGGATTTCTAAGTATATATTTTAAGCGTGGAAAGAGTACTATCGAAATAGTTATAACGAGGAAAGTTGCTAGTGGAAGTGATATTTGTAGAAAACAATAATTCTAAATATTCAATATTATCGAAAACACAGCATATTGGTGTAACTGCTAGCTGTCTGACAGCCCGCTATCCTCGGAGATATTCGAATGTCAACCTTAGTTTACAAAAAACTTTGCCTCACTCAGTTTTACACCAAATCGCTTTTCTGATCTTCTTAATGGTAATAATGGATTAATACCAAAATAGTCAAACGTCCAATTTCTGATAAATAAGGCGCAATTCTAACATCGTATTAGGCTTATTATGTCAGCAATTTTAACATAAAAACATTTAAAACGCCACAAGAGGACCACTTGCCTGCAGTCCAAAGTTCTCGCTTTGATGATATAAAATGCATGGAATGAATATGACGAGGATCTTGAGAAACGTCTCAAAATTATACCTCTGAAAATTTTTAACGTTTTGGTATTTCGTAACGCCTGATGTATTTGTTTTGTAAGAAAACCCTAGAATGTACTGTGTAACAAAAAACAGACTACGCAGAAGTAAATTCACATGTATCTGTGCGGAATGAAGTATTGTGTTTACCATTTTGCCGTCGTATATCATGATTAAAGTAGATAGGTGCGTTCCGTACACGCATGCCGTACTATGAACATAGCTAGCACTATCTATGGAAGTTGTGCGCAATTCCAATAGTCAATAAAACGTTTTCAGGACCGATGAGGTGTATTCGTGTGTGACCGCCTCGGCGTTATACACTGATGAATCCAGGTGAGCCAGCGCACGTCGCTACACACAACCCGCAACGTTAAAGGGTCACCCTCCTCAACATTGTGCTCCTCGTCGTTGCTGCCACTGTTGTCGTCTAAATTTGATTGCGACGGTGGGAAAATTTACCTGCTTTCCTGCCCGGTCTCGCTAGAGACGAGACTCTCGGCCCGCCGCTTTTCAGTTAGCATCGCGACGCTGCCAAGCGGCGTCCGTCCTTACTGACTCCCCGACGTCTTGTATACAACATCCAATATATATAATCTCGACACTATATTGCCGGTTGACTCGAGTGTAGGCGACGTTCATCGCCTTTCATCCTCTATCTCGTCGCGTATTATTAATTTCAAGGAAGTGAAACGGCATAAAACTATCTACCGGTACTGGAATCGGAAGGAAAATGATCGATTGGGTATCTATTGTGAGACATTCTAGGCGGCGATTTTCAAATTATATGTACGGTGTGCCCAGGAAAGTAAGAAAACGACGTCGACAAAAATTCAACGTTCCAAATACAAATCTAGGTACAATGGCTAACGGATCCTCTCAAACCTCGAAATGCTCATGTTGTTGGGCAGAAGATATGCAGGTATCAATGGAAAAGAGCTCGTAATTGTATAAGATGTTGATGTAAATTTAACATATGTATATACATACCAAATTTGCCTGTGTATCTACATGCTTATGGATATTATTTCAATATGCAATTATTAAACTAACGAAGCTAATCACAGTGATTGCATGCACAACGTTATCTTCATACACATAAGTTTCAAAACAAATCGAATTCTTTGAAAATTTAAAAACCACCTGTTGAATTTGAAACTCTAATGAAAACTAATATTATTGGGCCATGTGCAACAGTTGAGAAGCTTGCTCATATAACCAGACAAATATATACTTTATAATTAGAAAAAATAATGTTATCTAATTTGATCATTTCTAAATGAATTAATTTAATGTTGTGATTTAAGCGTGCTAATTCGGTATAGATATTTGCAATTATTTTTGTGATATTTTAGAAGCTGTATATATATGGCTTTGTTCTAAAAATACTGGAAGTGTTCTGAAACAATGTTGTATGTTAAGATATGTTTAACTTACAAAAACATACTTTAATAAATCTATGTACATGTGCATTCAACAGATGGTAGCTGTAGATACGCCTACTTTTGCTCTAGAATTTAGATATGTTCGAGTTCATTCGCAAAAATAAACTCCAAATGTGTTTTAAACACAATTCTGAATGGTTTTGCTCACACCCGACCTTAAGAATTAATAGATCATAAATTCATGCTGTTAATTCGTGTGCGTAAGTAAGTATAAGAAAAACGAATTTTAAAACAGGAATTTAATACTAAAATACACTCCTGGACAAAAATTTTGTCTATTAAATAAATTAACGGAAACGTAATGAAAAGTAAGAAATTGCATTATCTAAGTGTATCAAGGAAATTGTTCGAATTTAATTTCAATAAAATTATTAATCATTCTTAAAATTATGAAGAAGATGAAAAACAATTAAGTGTTAATAATAGTAGCGTTTGTGTTGTCTCGTCTACTTCAGATTACCGTATTTATACCTGTGATTAAATTGTAGAACCCCATTTTCGACTTCTCCGACGCTACCAGGTACAGATATATGACGTAACACATTTCTTTTAACCGTGCCCCATAAGTGAATCCACGTCCGAATCCTCTATGGAGCAAGAGGCATGTTCAACTACAATATTTTTGAGATAAAAATCTTGCATTCATCGAGCCTAATATTATTCTCCGGAAACCTATGCCCTAATTAAAATGTACATTTTGAAACTTATTATATTGGTGTATATATTATCTAGGAATGTAATTGAAGGTACGAACCTTAGAGGTTGGAAACTTTGTTTATAGGTTGCATATATCGACATCGCCACCATTGTCAGTAATTTTCAATACAAGTGGTTTTGACTATGCAACACTGCAAACTTTACTAAGCATCTGTAAACTTAGAACATTATCTATATTCACAGGCGTCGACATGGGAGTAGTCGTTCGGGTTTGCGATTCGTAATATATGCGCAAATTTATGCTTCTCATATTAGACTATGAGATGGAGTTGGGACGCAAGACGACCTTGTTACCGAAGTAAGTGTAGAAGTAAGAAGAACGAAATGTGCATTTGGTTTTCTGCCATAAAGCAATATGCAACATACGAAAAATAAAAATAGTACATATTACAGCAGCGTTGCATGTATATATAATTAAAATCGACAATGTATGAAATCAGTGATTTCAGAGTTGTGTTGCGTGTGTGAGTTGGAGTACACAACAGAGAAAAAACACTTACTTTTAAGCGTCTTCTATCAACTGACATATTAGAGAAACTCGGTTGTATATTTTCAACATCAGGTGCGTTTTCGTCGTTTCTGCAAAAGGTGTTCGTCGTTCGCGAATACGTTTTGAGGATTTGAGGAATACTGCCTTTCTACTCGCTATTAACGCATCTACCACTGGGTAACATCTACAAATCTGTTCTACCACAAGATGTAGAGCATGGATTTTACAAGTAATATGCAAAAAGTTACCACACTGCTTCTTGAGAGACCGGCCTACAGAACACATGGTTGCGACACCATCTGTTATAAACTTAGTCTCTTGAAAGTTTAAATTTTTCCAATGTATTTAATACCACTTCTAACATTACATACACAACAAAATTGAAGATGATGGTTGATGTGGTTCCATTTTACGTGCCATTACATTAAGTACAAATTTTTCTACAGTCAGTTGTTTCGTCCACACATAACCACAGTTTTTTTTATTTTTCAGTTCGGCTTTAATTTTATTTTCTAAATGTCAACGCATAGATGGTATACATCTTCGTAACGTTATCTGGCTCGGTAACGTAGGACTGGCGTATTTCTTCCAAAATGAAATAAATGATTCATTGCTTAATAAAGTAAACGGCAAATTACACACAATAATAGTTACACATAAATCATATATAAACCGTTCCCAATATACATCTGTTTTGTTATTGTTGTACTTTGCACTTCCCACGTGGTCTTGGCAATGTGTTTTTGACCAACTCATTAGAGATATATCGTAAACTAAACATTTTATTTTTGCGGCATTGTATATTAAATCCGCGGAATGTTTAATGAACTCATTCACTTTACCTGACAATGGTCGATTCCTTGATCCACTTATCGACCACATTTTATTACGTAACATATATGCAGCACTTCGTTATGCTCGCGTGCATATATTGCAATAAGTAAAGTTCGCCACTTTCCGTGCGCTTCACGAAATTAGCAGAGACTAGAACGACAGGCTTTGTTTTAACCGTTACATTTTCCGTATCGTTTCTTCAAATGATTTCGAATTCAAATTTTTAAAGTGCCCCGTTCCTCTTCATTCCAACCTTTAAGGTACTTCCGGTTTTCCATTCTTTTAAGTAATAAATTAACAGTAAATCATTATTTTCTATTTCATTCTACATAAAAGCGAAGCTAGTGCGTACACATAAAAAATTCTAAATAGTACAATCCTAATGTTCTTCCTTATTTTATCTTTCTATATTACACGGCAACAGTGATCATATAAATATTTAATAAGTGCATTGCTAGTAAATCATATTTAGAGTGCAATTCAGGCGCGCAGTGCATTCTACTTGCGAACGCTGCGGAAGATAGATCGTAGCTTAAAACTAAAAAAGAAGTACAAACATGTTCACACCTAACTTTTTAGTTTATAGAAGTTTCTTACTAGTGTCACTGAGAATCTTTGGTAGCAAACAACATGCTCTTGTCAACATCTATTCATTTACACATTTTAAGTCAAGGAACAACAGCTATAAAAGCTTTCTTTTTATATTTTCATTCAAACAGTAGAAAGCGGAATAACACCGTCTAGTAAATCTGTGCTAATTATTGAAAATAATCCTAAATACGCAAACTATCCTTTATTCAATCATCGTAGACCGTACATACTTAGAACCAAACAATTCTGGAACACGAGAACAACAATAAAAAACAGAAATGTCTTATACGCAATGAAAGTGAGGTATAAATAGAACATTTCGTTGCAAATGTAGGCCTGTACTACCATCTCCTACATGTGCTTTGAATTGAGGACGCTCGCAAATGTGCAGTAATGAGTTTACTCGGAAGCATTAATGATCCTGAAAACGAGAGCGGAATTTTATTTATTTATTTTAGCATCAAAGATGGTTATCGTACGGATTCCTTTAAACTACTGCGCGTATTAATCGCAATCTGACAAAATAGGCATGACTAAACCTCCACGAAACAATTGACGTTATAGAAGCACTGTTTTACACCGTTACTGAGCGTATAAACTGCGTACTTCATAAAACACTCTAATTAATGTCAAGAGCTATATCAGCGGAAATTAAAATGCTATTCACTTTAAATGTCAGTTCCACGAGTCATGAGCTTCAAGCATATCCTATAAACGACAGAAAAATATAATTTAAAAATTCGTAAAGATCGTCACCTCGCATTGTGCATAATCTTTTACTGTAAAACAACCTTTCAAAATACACAACTGTTAAGTATATCTAAAAATTGTAATAGAATAACAGTAAAAAGGTACGCCCTTAAATTAGTAATAAGCTGGATGTTTGTACTTCTTTCTTCAAGTGGTTCTAAAACTATTAGATTTGTGCATTGAGGGAATTTACGGGACGTTATATGAAATACTTTTTCAACAAAACCTCTTCTTCTTTTGCAATAGTAATGTTGATTATTTGCAATAAGTCGTCATCTTATGTAAAAGAAAAACAGACAATTATAATTGACATTTAACCTTTCTTTATTTTGTTGTTATTCTATTCCATTTCTAGGCAATTTCTGTATGAAAGATAATGTTAACAATTCTTCCCTCTTAATTTTCTAAATTTGTGTATCACTAAACTAAGTATTAAGACATTAATAAAGATCTTCCATCTTACATTTTACTGACGTTATCTCTATGCCAACAAAACTAGGTGTTGCGATAGTTGTTCCAAAATATGTCGATTAATGTAAGTCTCCCGTTTGGAGGCACCATTAAATATGGGTAATGCAGGGACGAGTGTGACATTTCCACTTGTAAATTATCCTACAACTTAATGTTTCCTAAAATTTCGATCTCGTAGTGCACCCTGCATACATAACCAAATCTAAAACAGTTTTATCGGATCCTCAATTTTATTAATCAACAGTTCATAGATTTGAGTAAAAATATCAAAACACAAACTACAAAATTAATCGAGTAAACATATGTGTAGATTTAAAACGATAAAATCAGTTTTTGCTTAACAAGTAACCTAAATTAAATCGCCACTGTGATAACCGTCAAACAACAACGCCAAAATTAGTAGTCGTTAAAAAGTTTTGAGGAGTATAATATGACAAAGAACAAGGAACAGATTTTATGAAAATATTTCTGATAGAAATTACTCTTTCCATTCAATTTGGGCAAAATAAAGGTGACTGCAAAATAATATTAAAAACATAGCCAACACCATCTTTTTTTTACCCCGACACCACACAACTTTCATTCTAAATTTCTTGTTTTCCAAATTTATTGACATTTTATTTGAAATTAAACGTCTGGCTTTGTATACATACTAAAAATTACTGAAGCTTCTTTGAAGTAAAATGCTGCCTCATAAACCAGAATACTTAATAAAACTCTACCGTGTTAAGTTCTTCCTTTTACATTTCTTCCCTTTCCTTATATTCGCAGAAATCGCGTTACGCCGAGGATGACATGCCCCCGCCCCCTTCGCCTCCTCGAATCCGGGATTCCGGTACGAACTTGGATGGCATTTCGAAGCACGGCTCTCTGGAAAGAGCAGCACGGCGGAAAAGTTCAGCGGATAGAGATCACATAGCGAGAGACATTTACAAAACGTCGACGGTGAGTAGTATTTCCCCTTCTCAGTTGCGAAATTACATTTAACGGCGACAGGACATGTCGACGAAACGAAAAATAAATAGTAGAACGCTACTGGGTGACGTGTTCTTGAGAAATGCCATGTTGCTATCGATGTGCTGACAAATCGGTACCGGAGAACGAATTTGGTGGTTTAAAACGTGTATTTCAAAGTAATCATTGGGTAATTTTGAAATTTTATATTGGCATATTTAATGACAGTTTCGTCAAAAATATTTGGAAGAAAATAACTTCCAATGGAGATAACATATATAGGTTCTAAAGAACATGTAATAGCAATGATATTAAATTTTTCACTGTTTTATTTTCTTAGAATTTTTAGGTCTGGCAAAGAAAAGAAAAGGCTTCTTTTTTTTGAATTTATCTTATTTTACACAGCACCCAAATTATCACAGCATCATAATTTGGGTCACTCTTTTATCATATTAGATACAGAAAATAATTACTAAAGAAATGTTCAATATTTAAAAAAATAATACTACAATTAACACAGTCTCACACAATCTTCTAATTGTATTCTTAATTGTAATTTTATTTTTAACGCTTTAAGCACAATACATAGTAATTTATTGCAACAACTGGTTGCCTGCACCACGCCCTAATAAGGATTTTATCCATTTAATAATACAATAAAATAGAATCGGTATCAGTTTCTTCTTGCCTTTTACAGTAGTAAAATTTCTAAATATACACACATATAAAAAAATAAACAAGTCAGATGCTCCATAAAGAAAAACGAGTTTGTCCGCATGCATCTACGTTTAATGCTACACCTTTGTTTTTTACATTCGTACATATTTGTAGTTTAGTTATTTAACACAACTTTTCAAATAAAAGTTAAAACATTTTCAAAGGCAATGAAATTGTAAAAGGAAAAACTAATATAAATAACAGCATTTAAAAAAATAAAATTAAAGAAAGTAACAGAAAAAGAAGATCACGTCTAGTACAGTATGAAAGCAAGAAGAAGCTGACAGGTAAAGATATAGTTTTTTTAAATAGTGAGAAAAGAAAATACTACACTTTTAAAAAGAAAAAAAATTAGATTGCTAACAATTAACATTATTATAGAAATGCTTGAGAATGTCGACGCAATGTTGCAAAATAAAGTAAATTCAAAGAAAAGAAATCAAAAGTCAAAAACAAGATATAACTAACTATCAGCTGATTATAGCCAAAAATATACACTCTTTAATAAAAATGCAACACTATTTCGATAACAGTCAACAAATTACTAAACTGCAGTGACTCTGCTTTATTATTGTCATCAAATCTATGTATCTGTATCGTGAAAAAGTTTTATTTTAAAGATGAGCCGTGTATTTTGACTAAAAATTATCATCAGGCTAAAACTTTTCCGGGTACAGGAAACGCAGTTTGTATTTATCTATTCCACAGACTATGAATACGAATTTAAATAATTTAATTAATTTTGCACTTACACAAAGAAATGATTCTTTTCTATACGAGCAAATAAGTATTTGGTTCAGGCTAAAATACATTTTAAATCCAGCATTAAAACTAATAACTGTAGTACTCACTTCTGCATTGGTATAAATTGTTCACATTGAAATGAAATCTGGATATTATAAAGGCAATGCATTAACTTAAAAAACATATATTCGTACCTATATATATTTGTTACACTGAAGACAATGTTCTTTTTTTTTAAGAGAATGGTAATTCGAAAACGGATTAATTTTTAATTCATATTCAACTACTATTCTTTGCCTCAACTCCTGCAAAGTAGTTGGTCGTCTAATGTAAACACAAAGAAAAAAAAACTACTCCAGAAAAACTAAGTCTATTATAATCTGCGAAAATATACAGGATGTCCCACTTAATTAAAACAAAAAGGTGTCAAACCGTGAGTACTATAACAACAAACTATGTATTATGCGTCATTATACTTACATGCAAACTTTGTTCAATATCATCGTTTACGTCTTAAAGATATTTGC
The DNA here is from genome assembly GCA_902654985.2 of Oryctes borbonicus. Lineage (NCBI taxonomy): Eukaryota > Metazoa > Arthropoda > Insecta > Coleoptera > Scarabaeidae > Oryctes > Oryctes borbonicus. Next base: position 83,271 of record LR736918.1, on the reverse strand, counting down.
TTGGTTGGCGATGGTGGGTCATACCTTATCCCAACCTTTTATAGCGACTAGCAATTATTATACTCCCTTATGTAGATATCTGTATCCCAATCTTCAACTAAACAAATAAATATAAAAACTATTAGTAAAACTATTACGTTTACCTATCTCTTCCTTATAAACAACTCTCCGATTACCTTACATTTACTAGTTCTTAAAAGTACATTATGAATGCTTCCGTAAAGTGAAACAAATCGCACATGGGCTACAGTCCGAAGAAGTGAAATTTGAGATAATTATAGTAATTGATTGAAAATAGAGTAAATCAGTCTTGGCCTGATGATTTTATCTGATTAAGTGCAGATCCGTATTAGAACAAAACGAGAACTAAATTTATTTTCTCAGTACTTAGTTTTGCTTAGTTTTGTTTTGATTTTCTATCACGGATTTCACCAAATCAATGTATTTCTACTTGTGACACTGTTACAACCCATGTGTTTCTAACAACATTAATACACGGATCATAAACAACATGATAAAAATTAAGCTGGGATAAAACAAGAGAATCCCATAAATGTGTTTTAATTCTGCGATTAAGAACATGCCGGTGGGGATAAGACACATGGTTTTTATAGCGCAAAGAGGCATTTATACATAATCCCAAATTCCTAATAATTTCAACAACCGGAATGGTTGGAATGGGATATTATTTATCTGAATGGGCAAATTATCTAGTCTAATATCAGTCCTTCTAGAAAAGACAAAGTCCGTCGACCTCTGTATATTCAAAACAAGAGAAAGTCGTTTTTAATACTCTGCAAGCCTGTTAAGATCTTAATTAAGCAAGTCAATAGCTGAAGTAAGTTTATCTAAAGCGCAAGAATATTGTGTTCACCAGCATAACAAGAGCAAATACAAGTAGACAATGATGAGGTGTACACTGTATACAGAAGAAGACCCAAAGTAGAATCCTAAACGACACCGGAAGTAACAATTTAACAGCCCAGACACCGATCGAAAATGTAACTGCGAAGAAGCTCAACAGCAGTATCACACAAGCCAACATAACAAAATATAGAGTGATTAACAGTTTCAAACGCTCCACTGAAATCTAACAAAACCAAGATGATGATCATACTTTAATTGACTTTCCATAATCATTTCCAGGAATGATGTAAGAAAAGATTTTAATTCTAACGTACATATCTTGCTCCATCTCTGCTTTAAAAGATAGTTATATAAAACGTGCAAAGAGATGCTGGCTTAGAATTAAAAAATTAAAAAATCGCGGACTGAGTCCTCGAATAAATTGTATTTTTACTGTACTATACTTTCCTAACTACCTTTTGATCAATATTGATTTTTTTGGCCAAAATGTAACAACAACAGTATGGAAACATTTAAACTCCAGAGCTTCTAAGGCTAGATAACAAGGATATGTTCCAACAATAAGCAAGGTTCATACTATTTTTACGAAGTACCCACACAATTATAAGAGAAATCGTTTAATGTTTATCCTACCCTGACAAATAATTCTAGGGTTCGTTGTTTTTGAGAAGGTAGACAAATTGACATCAGTGGTAAGCAGATCCCCATAAATCCTTCTTAACAGTAAATCGAATATGCCTTGATAAGCATTGGGAAAATATTTTGAACTGCACTTTCTTGAATAAACCTTTCCGAGGAGCTCTTCATAGTTGTTGTTTTTCAGTTTGTCATTGCAATTTCAGTTCAGTATACTCTTAACTTCTCGATAACTTCATTTGGTGTTCCTCGAACTTGCTCACAAAGTCTCCTCTGTAGAGCTTCGCAACTTAATTTTAACTCTTAGGTGTAATTAAGAATCCTGCCTACTTCATATCGTGCATGCAATTTGCCAGTAGCAGCTAGTAAACTAAACTCGCAGCACATAAAAGCTTAATTGCTACACACCAAAAGTGACTGTCATAATAACTACTTCGCCGAGGCATATATGCAACAATAACATGTTGCATTACCCTGCCATCAATGCTAATTGTTACCAAAGCGTAGAATATCATTCGCGTAGACGTCAACAATACAGTTCTCGTGTTTCGTTTAATTGATTTTCCTCCAATTTATTTTCTTTTGAAATGTTGGTGGGCGAAATTATGATCTCTTAAAGATTATTCTAAATGTAAAACATGGCTCCTTTATAACAAGATATTTAATGTTATCTTACATTACGCTTTATTCTTGATGTTTCCAAAAAAGTTAATTGAAAAGATTATGTTTATAAATCATGTTCTCTGAACACCTTGCAAAAATTCATTGCTGTTTTGTGTATTGTTTTTTAACTAAATTAATTATTTTTCACGGCCGGCAAATTCGGGAGAGCCACCTAGACTCTCTCACCAGTTTAAATTGAAATAAACGGCAAATACTAAACTTTGTGGTTACGCGCAGTCCCTATGGTACCGCGTCATATACTCAAACGCCCAAACGCATTTGCTTGGATAACTAAAACTTATATTTACCTTAAGCTTGACATAAAATTTGAACGCTGCACCACTGAGATTCGCTTGGAAAATAAAATGCTTAACGAAACATGTGTTCACACAACGACGTACTAAACAGATTGTTTCAATTACTTGACCCAGTTGTGTTAAATAATCGTCTTACTGGAGCTACATATTTAGAATTTTTAGAGAATAATCTGATGGATCTACTATTAACGTGATGGTGCTCCTTCTGGTTTTAATCGTACTGTGAGCGATCGTCTTAACAATCTGTTTCGTTGGATCGACCGTAGTGGTTTTCAAAATTGGCCGCCAAGGTCACCAGATTTGAATTCCCTTAATCACTGGCTTTGGTAATGGCTTAAATCATTGGTTTATACAACAAAAGTAAACACAAAAGGGGCACTAGTCGATCGAATTGTCAATTATTAAGTATTCATAAGCGAAAATCACCACGCACTTCAACGATCTACCCGTACAATCCACAAACGAACTGTTGAATGCATCGAGACGAAGGATGTGGTGTATTTAGAATGTAATATAATTTAAATTATTTAATCATTCTAATGCTAATAACTTATGTGTCTTGCTTAGGACACATGACTTATTCAAATAAAATATCGAATAATAACAGCCTCCCGAAAATAAGTAAAACAGTAAAATTGCGGACGTTGCGAAGGAAGATGAAAGTGAAAAAAGGAATAGAATAGAGAAGGCAAAATTGGCAGAAGGAAAATAAACTGGGATAGAAGAAGATAACAAGCAAATCCCGGCTGTATGAATACACAGCTAAGAAAATGACAAAAGGGAGCAAAACTCTAGGTCTACTCTGGTAGGAGACCGCAGACCCTCGTTAGACCAGTACGACTCACCACCGCTGTACGGCGGCACGACGATAATGGCGGTTATCTTTGATATTATCTTTAATACAACAAGATGTTTCTATACCTCTTGGAAAAAGAGGTGGCTGTCCCTAGATAATGAAGGATACAATAAATTATCTATTAAAAATGTGTTGGTTTCCTTTCTACATGCATCCTGGAGCAAATTCAATAGGCTGAAACTTTGAACAAATTCAACAATTTTGTTCAAAGTTTCACAACGTTTTCCACTTAGTATATGTCATTATTATTCAACACGATCTCGTAAGTTTTGCTTACTAAATGTATACAGTGGTAACACAATTACATATGTACATACATAACAGATACATGTGTTATACATATAACCGCAACAAGCAATTATAACGGTATTGATTAGTTGTGTAGATTGTTATGGGCACATAAATTTCATCTCAGTAATTCATATATTAACATGTACTAGTATGTACCATTCCTTTCAAATTAAACACGAATCGAAACTCAACTGCTGTCGACCGTTATTCGTTGAAACTGCAGTCACAAGTGACGAAACTAATATTTTTATTAGTTGTTTGTTGTGTTTGATAATGCCTAAAACCTCAAAATTGAGATTTGCAGAAAGGGACAAGTCGTAATTTTAAATTCTCACGGATTCCTCCAAATCAGTTGCAACAATGTGCCTTGTAAAATATATCAAAACTGTTACAGATAAACGAGGAACTATTAAAAGAAGGCAAAAGGTGAATGGAAACGGTGAACTATTGCCAGAGCTGATCGTTCTTTGGATATCATAGCCTTAGAGCCTAGAGGGTTGTCGAAGATCATCGAGAGAGCTTAGTTATTTTGGCAAGAGGCATCCATCACCGTCCCAAGTTTGTTATTCATTGAACACCTGCGGTACATTTTAAAACAAAATATTGGTTAACAATATAGAGGAGATAAATGATACCAATTATTTAGGTGTTATAGCAGATGAACTCATAATATGAAATGAGCGTGGTTTTATATATCAGTTATTGAAACCGTGGAAAATATTTGTATAAACTAATTTATAAAAAGTTCAAGTTGATTTTGAGGAAGTTTAAATATTATAAAATTATTTTAACTGTAATTGTTTTTCATACACTTTAGAGAAAAATTAAAAAGTAATCGAAAAATTTAAGTGGTTTAAATAAAGACATTTACATTATTTAGATCTTTCCAACATTTTTTTACCTCGCTAATTGGTGAGGTCTGTTGACGTTGGCGTTATATTTTAATAATTTAATAGTCTAAGATTTAAAAACTCTGAAAAGAAACAAATATTAAATGCCATGGATATCATAATTTACTTAAGCCCAAGTTATCAATTTCCCGGATATAGACCAACATCTAAAATCTAAACAAACCTAAACTGCGGGAACAAGGTATCAGACTCAATTAATTTTAGAATCAGAAGTATTTAGAAAGTATCAACCATAATAATAACCATGTTTCTAATTTTATTGTAAATATTATAAATTGAATTTATTACGTCTCGTGGGACGAACCAGAATTCTAAGTAATGGAAAATAATATCTCTGTAATTAACTTTGGAGAACGAATAAACATACAAACTTTCTGGATCAACGATACAAAAAACAAAAGGATGATCAATCAGTTGTTAAAAAGAACAATGAAATTATTAACGAGGAAATTACATTGTATAATTTGTAAACACACATAAGCAGAGAGTCGGCCAAGTTGCGTGTTCTTAACCCGATGTTCTGCAATCACTGTTGAATGACATAAATAGAACTTCGCAAGCCGGCGTTTGGTTTTCGTAAGTCGCGTGCTCTATCATAAAAGAAAAGGTTTGTGTTACGCGCGTAAAAGTGAAAAACAAACTAAATATTTACCAGAACCTTCGATCGCCTCCGAAGAATATAATTTCGGCGAAGGTAAACACATATCCTACTAATACTGAGATTAAAAAGATTACGGCTAAAATAAACACCTTCTTTATTACCTGTTTGGACGTGGATCGTGCGGAAAATAGTGGTCGAGGAATCTTTATATCGAATTTATAAGAGGCAGTAAAAAGGAAATATTGCATAGAGATTGGCACTTTTTTTTTCAGAAGTTATTAAATATTCATCGTTTGCCGTTTGACATCGATTATCGATTAGCAAATTTTCATGATCATAATTTGGGTAAAAAAGTAGCTAAGAATATTCTCAAGTTATCATCCAAAGATTTTCGTTGGTACTTGAGCCATTTAATTATACTAAAATGAATAGCTTCATAGATATTTCTATTGACGACGAACATCCGCTGAAAGAAATACTTCATTATTGATAAAGCTGGGATCATTAACCAACCAAGAGTATTTTTTATCTCTACCTTCTATCGGTGTTGCCTCACAGTTAATGCCACAACTTCCAAAACGACAAACTCGACATTTCTTGGTGCCCTCTAGTGCCAAAGAAACGCATGCCTGCCGTTCAGGAAGCAGCGACATAAACCGGGTACTGTTCCCCAAATCATCCCTCGAGTAGTTCACATGACTGCCAAACCCGAGATGGCAACGCTGGTAGCGCTTTGGGAAACCGCACATGTGAATATTCCGACAGGCTTACCATGATGTATATAAACATTTGGTTTGGGGAACAGTACCCAGTTTATGTCGCTGCTTCTGTCGCGCTCATGAAAAGCGTATGATAATTTCAAGCAAACAGTTTTTATTCTAAAACTACTATCCTGCTCTCTGTACACATCTCTGCGTTATCATTTTGCGCATTTGATCTCGTTCAAGCCACATTCCACAAGTGGTTGGGTGGCAAAAATGCAAAAACCATACAATCATCAAGGACGATAATCAACTACTAATCAGTATGACTACGTCCTTTGTAGATAACAACGAATATTCTACTGAACTAAAGTTCGTATAACTTACGGATTTAATAAAGTGTAATTCGGCTCCAAGCTTTTACTGTTACCTAAATTAACCTATTTTATGCTCCTTCTACTATTTACAGCTAACATAAACCTTTATAAACGAGAATCCCCACGTACTTTCGATAGTGTGTAAATGAAAATAGCAATGGGCATTTTCAACCCTTTTCCAAGGGAAGACGTATTGTCCTGCTGGAAATTAAAATATTGGATATCTAACCAATTTTTGATTAATTTTGATTGCCTAATAACTTTTCAACATTCAACGTGAAACGAAAAAATTACTAAATCAGCACTTCTCTTCTACAAAAGCGTGCTGTTCCGATTTCCTATTCAATATACAGAAAGCTGCAAAACACATTTCACAAAAAAAAAGTACTCACCCTACCATCTGTATTCATTATGACATCAATTACTTTTCTCCACCAGAATAGAGCACCATTTCCCCTGATGTTGCCATACACGTTCCACACGTTCGCGTAATGAAACAAGGCTCCCATACCGCCGGCGCCAGGAAGCGCTCGACAACTGAGTAGTTAAATTATATATCAACTTGCCAGCAGAATAGAAAGATCTTTCTTCTGTCAAATTAAAAAAAAAGTGAAAGGATTTCATCTATACTCTTTGACTGTTACAGTTGATTTTACATGTGAACAACTAACAACATGACAACGACTTTTTCTGTAATTTGTGACTACAAACTACAAATTTGACGTATTATTATCTGTTGAATTTCCTGAGGTGGGCTTCCCTCACTAAATCTCTACCGTATAAGCAATAAAATTGCTCTAAAAATTTCAATTATCAAACCATGTATATTCTCACTATTCCAACAAATTGTAGGCGCGTCTGCTACTTCTGCACTCCAAATTTTCTATTTCACGTGTCTAAAACTGAATAAATGTAATTGAATTGTATTAAAAAGTTCTTCAGTTTCAACTTTTCGTTTTTAGCAATTTCATTACATTGACATATACAAAGTGTTTTCCATTTTAAGTATGAGGTTAACAACAAAAATTATTGTGCTAGGTTTTTCACTTGTATCTTTTTACTAATATTGGCAAAATGCTTCATTTGGCATTTTTAAGATGATTAATTTGTTTATTTCTTCTCTAGTATTTAAAAATGGTAAAAGTTTCCACTATTAGCACACCAACCTTTGGCACAAGATTTAGAGTATGGGCACCCATTAGAATTACTTAGAACCGACGATTTGGATAATCATGGTAACTATTCTTACTGTAATCGCCTCAATGGAAGCGAAAGTATCGTGGGTGGATTTTGAAAACAGCAAGGATATTATTTGATTTGATTTAGATAGTAAGCTGCAGATCTGAATGAGAAAACAAAGAGAAATGGAATAAACCAATTCGACAACAATATTTATTTTAAAATTCCTCGATAAATTTGAAAAATTTTAGGTTAATATGGAACTATTTCAACAATAAAGTTATAACATCAAAATTATCAAACACAAAACAGGTTTTGAAGAAAGAAATTTTTTTTTAAGAATTTGGGTTTCCGGGTTGAAACCACGGCGTAACTGCATGAGAATGCCGACGTTTCGCTCTCAATTGTATGGAGCGAAACTCCGACGCGGTTTCAACCCGGAAACCCAAATCCTTTAAAAGAAAACAACGACCGCGGAAGTCTACAACATATAAAGAAATATTTTATTCTGAAATCGGATGCAACTCCAAGCCAAGACATTGATGAACGAACCTTTCACTAAAGAACTTTAGTAAGCACACAGATAATCCATTGTTTGGCCAAATAAACAAATAAATGCAAGAAACTTAAAAAAAGCATTTTTCATTACATTCATACAATAAACTCTAAACTCATTGGCATTAAAAATTGTTTAATTTTTTTTTAATGTTATTCGCAAAATAAAAAGAAATAGATTCCACACTTTTGTCAGTTTTGTCAGCATGCCAATGAAAACAATTCCAATGGAGCGGCATTGTTTAAGGTAACAATTTTAGTATGCTAGCTGCTCAAACAATCATTTTGGATCGCTCAACATTTGCAACAATATTACAAAAAATTTCCCAATATAATTTTAACTTTTTGTAGCCTTCGTTTCTTCATCCCATTCGTTAATATTTCCACTAATTTCTTTAGTACAAGTATCGTGTGTATTATTAAATTTTTATTTTCTTAGCTATCATTTAATCCCAGCAGATTGGACTTGTTTTGAGATTATCTTCCGCATTAACATTATATGAATCGTTTGTTTCGTCTTCGATTCAGTATGAAATTCGTTGCACAATGCAAGTGTAGATGGTTGTTGATTAATATTCTTACTTTAATGATCGTTGTACTTAACCCAAAACGCAATACGATGTCTTGATAGGTCAGTGGTTATAGATTATTATTGTGGCCGCGTCCAAAGTGACATCTGCCGCTAGAATCGGCAACAAAACCGGCACCGCCGCCACAAAGGTCGACGGCAGCTTTCTCTACTATCTCGAACAGTACATGCGGGGCGGGTAATGGTACGGCATTGTGATCATCTGGTTTTTGAAAACTGTCAGAATGTTTTCGATGTGAAAACAGTGGTGTGTTTTGCTGTTAGTGACAGGTCGAATTTCGAAAGCGCCAAGGGCATCAAATTTTGACTTCGGTTTACCCGCAAAACAGGAAAACGTTTCGTAAATTTCGGTTGTAAGTTTTCTTTATCGATTTCACAAAATTTATATCGTTCGCTGTCTTGACAGGAAACATATAACGCACTTTTAATACCCCATTCTTATTCATTTGTTTTTCCAAGAAAGACAGAAACATAGAACCGCAAATACCTGGTTATCGAGGTAAATAAATAAAACAAAACCACGTCAAAAAAAATAGTAATTTGTATTTGAAATTGGAGCTTTCGATTTGTTGTCCTTTAAAAATGGTTTAGGACGCTGAATGACGTAAGCAAACAATGGTACTGTTATACGGTGACCTTCACCAGTTAAATGTAAACAAAGGTATGTACATGAATGGTTGCAAAATTTGAGCCAACTATTAAAGATAAAGTAGTTTAAATTGCAGATGGAACATTTTTTTCGTATTGATATTAATTTTTGATATCAAAAAAATTCGTCAACGTGATAAATATACGCTGTAAATTGGTGGTTGATCATTTTTTTTGTTGTTAAACTTCTTCATTGTGTTTAAGGCAACATTGAAGTTGTAGCTAAAGGATTTAGTATATAAAATAAACTTTGCATTTAGTTTTTCATATTTTAGAATTAAAAAGAATACTTTGTAAAATATTTTTTTTTCTTCTGGAAAAAGTAGAAAAGAGCGTAATATGTATCGTATACCATATAGAATTGATCCTTTACATATTTGTTCACGTAAGCGTGGTAATGTGCGAAATAAGAGTTTTACATTAAAAATATGTGATATTTTTCAAATTAAGAGTTTTACCCTAGGCACTATAAAATTCCACAGTAATTTATTTTCGATAGTACTTAATAATTTTGACAATATTTATTTTTCCGATGAACACCGCGTATCATGCTTAGGTAAAAATAAGTAAAACTACAAATAAAAACTTCTAACTAATTTCCGCTCAGTGCATGATATGATATCATGTGTAGTAATCTGTAACCCAAACATGAGAGATCAAATCAGAGTTTTGTCTTATTTAGACAGGCTCGTAAAAGCGAATGATAGAGACAATTTAGTAATGGAAGTCAATACCAAGAAATTGCGCAAACGTAATTAAAAATATTGAAAGATTTAGAACGATGAAAGACCTTCTAGAGTAATACATGAGAAATTCAAAAGTATAATGACTAAATAGTCATTATACTTTTACTCAAATATAGCAAGTTTTACACAAAATCTATACTGACATTTCAGAAATTGCACTAAAAGTAAGAAGCCATTGATTAAGTAGTTTATGTACTGGTATAGAAAGACGACTTTCTATGTTTGAGGTTCTAAGTCGCCCTATGCAACTCGTAACGGAACTGTGCAATTAGTGGTGGTCTATTTAAATATTTGAGTATATTAAGTTTTTATGTAATCTTACTAAATAGGAACGAATCATCTTTTACAAACAAAATACGTTAATATTTTGAAAAGAAGAAGTATAATAAAATTCATTTAACATGTATTACTATGTATTGCAATGCATTATTTCATTAGAAAAAAAAAATGATTTATATTAAGGCGTTTGTTAAAAACAAGAAAGCATTAAACAGGTTTAAGTAAAAAAAAGAAATAGTCATTACTAAACAACTATAGCTGTTTCAGGATATTCATAGCGTGCCTTTGCACTTTGCTTCTAGCTAATTTATTATTAATTTTCCCTACCCGTGTTCTAGGTTTGCAAATAATATTTCTAATGCGTGAAATTTCAGACTGGACAAATAATCTGACTTCTGCATATTTTCTGGACCTTCCCTTCACTATTGGACTTGTCACAGTTGGTGTGCAATTTGCCAGTTGACACGATACTCAACTTTAATTAATAAAAACAAATAGAAAAAATCAAATAAGTGAAGTAAATGATAAAAAAAAAAACTAAATTCTAATTAGACGAAAAATGAAAGAAACAACTCCGTAAAAATGATAAAAAATACCTACTTTGATATTTACTGATAAATGCACCCTCTGAAAATCGTTTTATGCAAATGGCACGACACCGTTGCTGTGCATAAGTTTTTATGACGAACCATCTTCTATAAAAATCCTATGGCCACCGCGTGTACTTTTTTTTTGTTTCGGTGTTCCAAGCTGCTGCCACGAAATGACCTGAACCACGCTCTTAACTTTTGTGCCTTTCCAATCCGTTTCTCGTCAATTTAAAATCCAAGCATCATACATATGGATTTAGGATGTTTATACATGCCAAACAATTCCAATAATAAGTTTATGTTGTCCTTTTTATTGCTTTGTTTTGACGCTTAGCTTTAGTTTTATGTGCTTCGGTTGGACAAACTTTAGTAGTATTTACATGGGTATGAGGTTCTTCGAATGGGAAAGAACCGTGTTTTCAGCGGTTCGTTTCTCTTATCCGGTGCCAATTTTGCTGCTGTTTCATTTAAGCACTATGAAATATAAACCGGAACAAATGAACCGCAAAATCCCCGGAACACTTGTATGTGTACAATAAGTCGTTTGGCAGTTATTCATCAAGCCGCAATGCATATAAAACAATCCCAAAAAAGCGAAAGCTTTGATTTCCAAATTTCAAATATTAAAGATTTTAGAAACAATCTGTGATAAAAAAAAAATTGGCAACCCAAAATAATGTCTGTGTTTTAACAAGGAAGGAACCAGAAGTGTAAATCACTGAAGTTGTACAGTTGTAAACCTCATTGTATGCTGCTCAACGGCACCCTCCATTGCGGAAGAGATATCTACGAGGTATAATCTGCCCTTGAAATTCGTCTTAAATTGTTTTTTATCCAAAATAACTTCTGATAGGGAATTTCAGAAAATGGTCGTTATGAACGTATTGCATCGGCATTTTGTCATCATTTTTTCAAATGTTTGCAAACGTAAAATTTATCCAGAATTCTTCCAAAAATGAAATTACAAGAAGCGGCTTTCTAGCTCAATAAGGGTCAAAAGATAACTAAAAGTAGAAAAATGCCAAATAAAAAGAAAATCAATTACGATTTTTTTTGCATGTAACTTTTTGAAGATATTTAAAGGAAATTCAACTGATGGTAACTAGTTCATTTTAAATGGAATAGTCTGTATATTTTTACTAATTTGTAGTTGTTGCCCTAATGTCTAACCATGCATCATACCTATTAGCAACAGTCTAACAAATATTTATTTATAAGTAGGTGAGATAATTTTTTTAAGTATTTGATTTATTTGTGAAGTTACTGCAATTTACTCATATTTTAGCAAGACATGTTCCGTATATTCCTATTTTTTGTTTTTGATTACTGTTCGCCATACTTCATTACAATATCGAATCGATTTAAAATGTATTACTAAAAGTTATCTCAACACAAAGAGCGGTAAGAGTGAGATTTTGATATCTATTAATTTGTATAAATAATAACACAAAAACAGACTCCTTCTGCAGTCTGCCTTTTAGTTATTGATGTAATTCTACTCAATTTATATTTTCCAGTTACTCTGTAATAGTTGACTACCTACTAACTTATAAAAGGTATAGCAAAGGATAAACAGTGATAACAAAGAGCCAAGGAAAGATGGAAAAAGGACATAAATAGGAACGAAATAACTTTACAAATAAGTCGATTTTCATTTTTATTCCGATATATCTATAGCTACTTTTAAGGAACCAGTTATGTTATGTTAATCCTTACAAATCCACTAGTTATCATCTGTTGAAAGTTGCCGATTCTCAATTTATTCAGAGAACCCTTTACAACCTATAATATTTTTTTAGAAAACCACTATACTCATAGGGAAACATTTCCAAGCTCTTTCGAATATTATGTTATGAGACATGTGGCAAATAGCATCTTAAAAGTGCGCGAATTGAGAGATTATGTAGTACAGTTGGAAACTAAAATGTTACCAGACAAAAAGGGAACTAGACGAAGTTGAAGTGTATTGATTTGAATTTTTATCATTATGAAACTTCAGTCAATCTCAGGCAGATATGAATACATATTTCTTGAGTTATCTATATCGCTGCGAAATTAGCAGTGTCTCTTAATGTATTATTTCGATACGTTTTACATTTAGTAAGCAATCTGTTTGATGTACTTAAATATATAGTTTTATTAGCCAGAGTGATCGGTAAGTCTTTAAAACAATCAGAAACTAAAGACGTTACGGATGGGATAGAGATATGTAATATTTTGATCTCAGGAGATGCAGGTGATCGCCTCTTTAAAATTAATAAAGTTGACGCAGTTGCTATTGTACAGGATCTGGCGAACCAAACCTGGAGGTAACCATTGCTAATGAAATTATCACAAAACATCTTCAAATAATTGCAGTGGAATTGCGGGTGCGATGTCTTTAAAACTCTGTTTTAATAGATCTAAGAGTCTTTATTATTGCCGGAGAGGGTGATTAGAATAGAGGTTGATGTATTTACCTCATTTTTGGCTACCCTGTGGATCTAAGTAGATCTAGAACTACTACACTTGACAAAAGGATAGGGAGAAAGTGACAAAAATCTCATCTGCGTTAGTTTAATAGACTAACAGAAGGCGTATTTAGAGATATATATTCTTTTTGTTCGTAATAACGGTAAAAATCGTCGACATTTCAGGAGTAGTTCTTACACCATAAACATGAAACTCGGCCGAAACGGAAAGCGGAATTTTACAATAGTCGACAGAGTCTACAAGTCTGTCAAGTTTCAATCCGATCGGTGATTATCACCTTGAAATCTTCTCTTGTAAAGTACAATAATGTACCATATTCGGAATATACAGGCTCTTCTACTAAAAAGAAAGTAACTTGCAGACTTCAATGTCAGCAAGTTTATTTTTAGATCATGTACCGGTAATTATTGTACATGTATATTTTTGTATGTTAAATTTTAATGTTACCTTTGTTTGGATAATAAGCGTACTTTTTGGAGCTGCTATAAAACTTCTACATAGATCTACAAAACAAATTCAAGTTGAACTCGTAACTTTAGCTGTAGAAAATAGCTTTCCAAAGCACCAGTAACTATTCAATTTACTTTGCGAAAGTATGCTTTTCATAGGTACTTTATTTATGGTTTTACGTCTGTAACTCCCGGTTTTAAATGACGAATCAGTTCAGTTTATACAACATAAAAATACTGTACATTGCTGTCTGCTTGAAGATATATTTTCCTTGTTTATTTAATTCTTTCCAACAAACTCTACAATATTTTACAGAAACTACTAAAAAGCCCTGCACAGTCTATTTTATCGCGTGAAGAATAAGCAGCTGATTGCTGCGATACAACTGTAATCTCTAAAGTAATTTGTTTAATTAATATGTTTATACGTTTGTATATCTCCTTCGGCAAGCATGTCGTTCATCACTTTGAGTAATACTGTTCGTTCTCCAAACGAGCGTTTAGCATGCTATTTCTATTTAAATTTCGGAATGAATACTTATTCTATTGTTGTATTGAGAATTTTTATATAAACTAAATCAGAATTTTGAAGTATCAACAGATTTCTCATTTCATATTGCTCTCATCTAGAATGATTTTTAAAATACTTTTCACGCACTTGGCTTTTGAGATTCGACATGTGATAGAAAAAATTTAGTCAATGGCAATCCTCCTTGATTAGCATGTCACTTTAATAATGATGTAATAAAGATTATATTCGCTAAATATATACAAAATATTACTTACAACTTCCACTAAACACCACCTGGATACCTTCCATAATAACGTATTTAGTAATTATTTTGAAAAGAATGAACTAATGAACATGCACAACAAGAAGAAACAGTAGGAAAAGTAACCTATTTTTTCTGAATAATGAGATAGAAATATGACCATCTATAGTTATAGTTGCCGTTATTAATTATTATTAAATAACCGAAATAATACTGCTAATACAGCAACTCATGGTATTAATGGAATCGGTCACGGCAAAAGTAATATAAAGGGAAAAGACGCTAACCAACGAATTCGCACTTCTATTTCCCTCCACGGCTTATATCACTCCCCTTCGAAACGACGAGCCAAGTATATTAATTAATGCCATCTAGCGCCAAGAGATACACGCTCCTGCTCTCTAGAAAGTAACGACAGGTAGGTATAGTTCCACAACCAAATACCATCAGTAGCGGTATTGGTAACGTGTTGTTTTGGTTATCGTTTCTAGGCATCTTTTGATGTGTTATTATTAAATAAGTCATATGTAAATGTGCACTGCCACCACTAATTTTGTCATTAATATTCAAAATGTAGACGCGTTGTTGTAAATTCCTTGGGGATTTGTTAACTTAATGGTCTAGTAAACTTTAACTAAGCAAATCGTAAGACTTGCTTGTTTAGATAATTAAATTAGTTTAAATCTCAAAGGATATAACCAAAGTTACGAGCAGGTCAGAATACATTGACGTGGAAATTACCTTTAACATCAAATCCACTCTTATCTCGTAATTTAATAAAGTTACTTATTCCACGAACCGAAATCTATTTATATTCGACAAACAAGCCTCATTTTCCCAGACTGTTAGATGTAGACATTGGCGAATGATATAGCAATAAAAGCTAATAAACAAACACGCCAGCAGTGATGTTTAGCACCGCAAATACGGAAAATGCCTTGTATATTTATATATTTTGATACTTATTTAGTTTGTTGATTACTTCTCCGTTGATTGAAGAATTTATTGGTTTAAAATAAGATTCTCGTTTACAAAATAAATACAGCACGTGTCTAGCAATATATAGTGATGAGCAAAGTGTTTTCTTCATCACGTAGCAGGTTTCAAATTAATCTCATAACACGTTATTGTCGCTTGCCGCATGCGCACATATTGTACACCAGCTAAGCTAACTTATTCATTGCACACACGCTTATTGGATAGCTTCCAACAAACTGGCAGTGGAAAACGTTTTATGTAGAAACTGTACCGTTACGTACACTATTTGGGAGATTATGGTGATAAACGTAGACCCATTTTTCACTGTACAATGTGTTAAGCGGGGAAAGGGGAGCACGATGTCTTAGCAACCAATCAAGTTTTTAAAAACTTTGAGAACCATTATACCATATACTAACTATTATAAATGTCCACACAAAGCACATATTCTCTAGTATTTTCTTTTTAATCACGGCTCTATGAAATTGGCGCCTCCTAGTTTACTCTTTTTTTAATTGAATGTCTCTCTTTTTATTCGATTTTGGAACTTGTTACACATTTGTGATAGGACTCCTTATCATTGTTCAGTATGACTAGAAGATTCAAGCAATTTTAGATACCTAGCCACTTTACTGGGTACCTAGCTAAATTTATTTTTTGCAATACAATACAGTTTCTTTTAATATCATTTACAAAAAGAAACCCGAGTATATTGTGTTTGTAAACCTTAACTTTTATATAAATCTGTTATATTAATTCTATTAATACTATCATTGCGGTTTTTGTTTTGTACACCCATAAATTAGCCAGCTCTTCACATCAGCAAACTCTACACACCCTCATTAAATCAACCTTAAATAAAGTAAGATGTTGCCAAATAAATTCTAGTAGTAAGATACAATATTTATGTTTACCTTGATTAACAAGTGTATTTTGTCAGGAATATAAATAATAAATGATATAAATTTAATATTTTCCCTAGTGGAAGGTTTTGCGTTTTTTGCTTTGTGATCAACAGCTTGCTTGGTATCAAACTTATATATTTATTTATTAAATAGTAATAATCCGTGGGAAGAAGTCATGTATTTCCTCCCTTGTTACTATTGCAAGGGTTGTCTTTTTGGGTTTGCATGTAGCCGCGGAAAGGGCGGCAACTTCGCTTGCTAAAATTAATTTCAATATTTATTTAACTCAAATCCAAAGTTTCATTAAGATACGGTAAGTAATTTAGCCATCGCAGATTTTTATAACTAACAAGTTACTTCAGCTGACAATGAAAAAATTTTCGTGCAATAATCCTTTACAACCCTCGGAGAGGATTATCACAACAATTTCTCATCAAGATGGCTTTTGTTTTTGACAGTACCACCAAAGAGAACAGTCACTCAAAAAGACATCGCTGTTGTTCACCAACCGATCAAGGAAGATCGACATATATCATATTTCCAAGAGCTTAAACCAAAAAGTTCTGTACGATGAATTGGCTTTAAGAAAGTTAGTTTCCCGTTGAATCTCCGTTGGTGCGTGGTCAACAGTTCCAGTCACCATAAGAATTAGTCAATGCTTTTGAAATGGCAATTTTGACTGTAGCAACTGGCACAATTACTTCAACAGCCCATTTAAAGAAATGAAAAGGTGCAGATATCAATCTTTGTGGAAAATACTTTAGAAAACAATCAGGCACTTTAAGTCAATCTACTGTATGCTGTTATGACAGTATGCAAAACAAAAAAGACAACCTTCGCATTATTGACTTCAGATCAAATTAATTCATTTATCCTCATTATTATTAATCGAATTTAAAGTAATTTAATTTAAAGTAAATTCCAAAAATCGGACAAAAAGAGAGGCACTCATTTCGGAAAAGATAGTTGGCCACAACACCTAGCGATGATATAATTAATTAGACAAAGTACCAGAGAATATGTACGCTTAGTGAGCATTTATAGTAATGTTCTCAAAATTCCAATATTTTCATTTGTTCCTAAGATATTGAGCTCTACCATTCCTTTCTAAACACAGTGTTTACGACAAAGCTGTCACAAAGCATATGCACATGATATGGCAATTGTATAGCTTTCTAAGTGCTTAATCTAGTCGCCTTTAGTTTCCCGACGTTTATTGAAATTTGTTTAAGAAAATATGAATCATTTATGTTGTAAATTTTGCTTCGAAGGTGAGCAAATTGTGTCAGGACAATAATAATTTACCATCATAATATATATCTACTAAACTTTTGCAGTGTCTTTTTGTAATTTCTATTAATTTACTACCATCAAAGATCCTATTTTCGAGAGAAAATATTTTGTAAGTTGTAGCATTCACACTTTTATTGTACAGTGCGCGATATTTAGGAAATTAGGTTCATAACATTACTTCACATTTTATGTTATACCTATCTTAGTAAACTTTTCACAAGATCGACGTCAATTCGACTGTATTACTGGGGATGTTGCTGAGCACAATTTCCTGAACTTATAGGCAATACCATTGATGATACACAAGTCTTGACATGTTTATGCAGCTATCCAATGCAATGCGACACAGTCCGAGTCAAGTATTCGACTGATATAGACGCGTTTTCGTAGCGCTGTTTTCGTAACAATGGAAGACGCGGTAAATCCCAAAGAGCAATAATTTTCTGTTTGTGGAAAGAGGGTGTGAAAACTTCAGAAATTATTCAACGTCTGCAAGGAGTGTTTGGTGAGTCTAGAGAATCTAAAAGTAGTATATACTAGTGGGTCGATAGTTTTAAAACTGGTAGAACATCATTCGCCCGAGTACATCAGTAAACGAAAGAAACATTACTGCCGCGGAGGACCTACTGCAAGATGACAGGCGAATGACTATTCGTCAAATTAGTGTACGCCTAAGAATAGGCACACGACAAGTTCATGACATCTTACATGATTGTTTGGGCGTAAGCAAGGTTTCACGCACCCGCCAGGTGCGATGACTGTTGGGACCGGAACAGAAACTCAATAGGTCTGACACTTGTCGTCAACCTCAAAAGCTGTTAGCC
Source organism: Oryctes borbonicus (assembly GCA_902654985.2). Taxonomy (NCBI): domain Eukaryota; kingdom Metazoa; phylum Arthropoda; class Insecta; order Coleoptera; family Scarabaeidae; genus Oryctes; species Oryctes borbonicus. The sequence continues at coordinate 64,771 of LR736918.1, read as the reverse complement.
CGTTATGGTGATGAATTTTGGCAACGAATAATAACCACTGACGCAGGATAATACAAGACTTCATACCGAAAGAAAGACAAAGGATATTTTGAACGATTTACGGAGGGATTTGCTTCCACATCCACCTTACTCGCCAGACCGAGCACCCAGTGACTTTCATCTGTTCTCAGTTTTGAAAAAACTTATACGGGGGGTTCGATTTGGTTGTTTAACTGACGTAAAACGTGTCATAAATAGGTGGACTGCGCTGATATCGAAGAAGTTCTTTGAGAACGGCTTAAAAAATAGTTTATCGTTGGGATAAATATATTTAGTTAAACGGAGATTATGCAGAAAAACTACATTGTAATATTGATGAAAATTGACAAAATAAAATATTATAGCTGAATTTTCAGAACTTTGGAAACATCCCTCGCACATATAAATAGTATGACTCAATCGAGTAATTCATCCAAGAGATTTGTAATCATTATTTGCTAAATACTTTGGTAATGGAAACAAGAACCCTGGGCTGACATAGCAAACACTAAAGGCACACCCCGCATCATACAAGACGTTTAATAAATTCGGGACAATTCAGTTTTGTGCTTTCTCAGTCCCAACCGTACGACGAAATATATTCGGCATTTAATCCCACAGTTAACAATGAAGATCCACGAATTTCCGAAACACACGTCACAAATTTATCAAATATTTTGCGTGGTGCCTATATTTTTAGCGTATGCTGAATTATTTGGGTCTTATAACTAAGCTACTACCCAATGTATTGTTCAAGAAATTCCAAATACTTCTTTCTATCTGAAATAATCAACAGCATTGTGGTAATCACCTTAAGGAACTCTTAATCGGTCTTAATTCAATAGTTAAAAATACAGAATGATTTTATAGATTTATTATTTGCACAAACTAATACCAAAATGAATTAACAATTCCGGTAACAAGTGGATTCTGTTAAAAAGAACCTAAAAAAATACAAAACACATTGATGTATCATTAAAACACAGAATGATACATCAATGTGTTTTGTATTTTTTCGGGATTAATAACCATTTTAAAAACCTATTTTGAGAGAGAATCATGTGCAAGTATACTTGGCTGATTAATACAATAACTTTTATTTCTTAGATTGCATATCATATTTGATTACAGTTAGTTAAAGGTTCCCTTAAACAATAGAAAATAAAACAAAAACGATGAAATTGAAATCTCCAATTCTATTTAAGTAAACTAGGAACATGCAATTTTCAAAAGCAAAATCATTTTAATTTAAACCCCACAACTCACAATCGAAAGCATTAGTATACGTGACATTTTAAAGCGCATTTCAATACATACAATGACTAGAATCAATAGCCGTAAATCATGTTTCCGCCTTTCCTCGTTATTATAATGTAATGACCAACAATCAATTTCAATCAAAACAAGCAATTCAAAATCATTGGTGGTAATCGATAGAGTTTATAGTTCAAAAAATCGCCGCAGGCGCGCAACTTCTTAGCGCCATCTTCTCGGACACATCATTAACTAAAGCTGGGTTGTTGTGTGGATATTGGAACCGGTAGATGGCGCCCGAATGACGCTGTGCGAACGCGATTTAAATAGCTCTGGATTTGATAATTATGCCCCCGCGGAATGCCAACGGGATGTGCTCATTGTGTCCGCGGAAGAAAGCACCGCCGAAAAAACTAGTACGCTTCGATTCCTTCATCGATACGTTCTCAATATCGGACACTAACTCGTCATCACATTACAGAAAGGTAAGTTTCTATTTACAAAAAGAGGAAACAATAGGAAAAATTTTTCGATGTTTTTGTTAAAGCATCCATAGTAACGTAAGACTATGGCAAAATTAATAATAGCGATAATAATAATAAATAATAATAATAGAGTTATACAGAACCACCAACATACAATAAATAAAACTACTTAGCCACATCAACCTTTATTTGAAACGAAGCGTTTTCCAATTTCATTTAGAATGGAAGATGTAATGGGTATTTTGCTTTTTTCACTTCTATTTAAATACAAGTTCCAAAGGCACTTTGCTAACCCGTTCTTGTTAACTTTAACGAATTGATTAGTTTTAAAATTAAAAGTGGCGCAAATACCAAAATATCTTCCACTGCAATCATTAAATTTGTCATACGAAAAATCTGTTTTTGCAGCTTGTACTTCTGAAACAGTATAGATTACATAAGTACTTAAAGTATCAACAAATTCTTCAAAGTAGGCTCATTGGTGCGAAGTATTGGTGAAATTGGTGAAAGATAGAGTCTCCTTAATTTTGGTCGTCATCCCGAATCACGTCCAAGTGCGTTTCACTATTGGCATTCTAGTATAACTGTAGTAAACATGACAAAATAAATATTCAGTGTTCAGTAACAATTTACTGCATTTTACCTAAATGAAAATACATGTTGTAGCTTCCTGCAGTTCTTTAGTACCATTGTCTTTAACTCATAAACGAATATTTCATATCAGCAATACAATCAAAGACATGAAGTATTAACACTAATAGGTTGTTAATAAGGGTTACAAAAAATGAAGGCCTAGGATATGAGCCCCGCGTACACCAAAACTAAAACTTTGGACGCATTGCTGAAAGTTAAATAAAATAAAAGAATAATTTTCACGATTGTAGATCCGGGAAAGTCGCCTAGATACTCATTCGGCAGTTTTAAAAGTGGGTAATTTCCAAAAATAACGTTCTTGAAAATTTTAAATTAATCGAATAAAAAAAAAACTTAAAATTTAACATTTATGCATCACATATTGAAACCCGGTCTCCTTTGAATGGCCAAACCTAATTAACCTTGTATTTGATGTCAAACCTGTACACTTGAATTTCATTTGCAAATTAATCAGTTAACTAAATAAATGTTTTCTCAAGGGCGACTCGAACTGAAGAGGTAGATTGTCGTCTCTATTACGTAGCATTTCTCATATATCACTGCCAATTACGATACTTATTTCAACATTGACAACAATTTGAATTTTTACAATTAACTAAAGCAACATTGGCATAATAATATGGAGTTAGTTTCTCATTACATAATTCTCTTTCAACACAATAATGTGTGTATAAAAGAAATTAGTTTGTCAATTATTTATCTTTTTATTTAATATCTTAGTACCTAGAACTGCTTTTAAACAGATATATACCAAGTATAAATGCAAATTTCAGCGCACTACTGAAAACGCAAAATACAGTTAACAGCAATATGCGAGCGTGACAAGCATTCAACTCCAGTAACAGTGAGTACCAGCGTTATATATTTAATCGAATTAGAAAAAATTATATAGCTGGTAGGTTACTACTTATTTGTTATTACATGGCCCGAAATTGGTAGTAATGACGTATGTACTTCGTCTGCTATCCTAAATTACATGTACAACCTACACGACATACAACGGAAATACACAACGGCAAAGATAGGCGCTGTGTGTTCGAGTCCCTCTAGGATAAAAAAACTTTCTTAGTGGGTTCGGTACACTCCCGAGTCATCATTCACGGTTGGGGTACGGTTAACTTCGCTTCACCCTTTACGAGGTTATGACGCCCTGTTGGACGGTCACCACAATAGAAAAACTCGAAATATTCTCATTGAACTCTCGTTTACGTTTTCGTCCTCCGCTACTGGTTGTGTGTTAAGTCTCTTTATATCAAATGTGTTCAATAAATCTGTGTACCTTGATGTAATAGGATATTCCAGTAGCATAGTGAATACCGAAATAAGAATATACATACCTTCAACAATACAATATTTAGTTAAACGAAATTTCTTCTCTGCACAATCACATTAATTATATGCAGCAACGGTTATTTAAGGTAGTCTTGAGTTAAGCCTGCATTTGCCGCATCCGTTTCATCAAAATAAAATACTAATGCAATGCGAAAATGTACACTACCGATCATAAGTTTAATCGGGTTGCCTAACAAACAAAGATTGGGAAAATACATAATTATAAATGGGATAATTACTGGGCATCAGTAAATACAAGATCTATTAGAAAATACCAGATAATTGCAAGCAATAATTTAATTAGGATGTCTAGGAGTGTGTCTTTAAACCTGCCATTCTTATCTCAGTATTCCCTAAAATAATAACTTGTAGGTTGTAAAGTAATTAAATTGTGTAATTTATTGTCGAGTATGCCAAAAGCAGAGAAAATAGATATTGAGACTAGAATCGAAATTTGCACTTTACGGAAAATCAAATCAGCTACTGTAGGAAATTAGAATCAGTTCCTTGAATTAACAGCTGTATTATTAAACTAGTAACTGCAGCGGAGTTCAGTGGATTTTACCATCAGGTAATAAGCTTGTTTACAGTGGAACGTCGGAAATGGAAACAGACAGAAAGGCATTCACAAATCTGACTTAACAACAGCCCATAATATATTGAAAAGTAAATGAAAGAAGAAGGTGAAAATTATTAAACATTGGGTGTGGTAATATTATGGTTTGGGGTTGCTTTTGAGGTGGTCGAATATACACCACTTAAAATTTACGGAACGTTGATAAGAGACATTTGTTTAAACATTTTACCAAAACATGGGTACCCAAAGAAGGTGAAATAATAAGTGAAGGATTCGTATTTCAATGATCCAACAGTCTTGAAACATCGCAAAAGCAGAGAGGAAATGTTTAAGGAACGAGGTTAGACGAATGTTCTTACATTATTGCAGTGACCACACTACGGAGACCGAATTGTAATTGAATGGTTTCTTATAAAAACAGCCATAGTCCAAAAATTACATTTTGGTAATACTTCTTTCTACTTAAACAACCACAGTCCATAGTTATAGCAATTGAAGGAATAGACATTTTTGCAAAAGTAAAGCCTGGACATTGGCTTCTAATTCCCAAAATTGTAAAAATGTGACTATGACTGTTTTATAAGAAGCCCTCTAATTCCGTCTAACTGATATGAGACCACTTAGACCGAAAATCAAAACAATCACCCTCGGCCAGCAAAGGAGCGCTTTAAGGAACCCTACTGATTGTCTGCTGCAGTAGATAATGTAATTGACATACATAGATAGAGTATTAGAAAGAATATCTCGCATTTGTATTAACCCATACATTTCCCCTATTTTATGACTTTCTTATTTTCTTAAGCTACCCCATTAAACATACGAGTGGTAATGCATATACAGATCTTCATTACTCCTAAGATATTGCTTACTTTTTTTGTAATATGTGGGTTGGGATATGTGAAAAATGTATGCTACACATACATAATACATCGTTCAACAAACAATAATCGAAAAATTGCAAGAGCAACAAAAAGCACGCCAAAGGGTTGCAAGTTACCTTCGCTTATTATAATTTCAAAATAGTAAAAATAACGTATTCCTTTCTTTCTTCTTCTTCATAGAAAGTGTCACATATTCTATTCAGTTTACTAATCTCGAATTTTTTCGAATTTGAAGAAAACAAATAAACAACGTATACAATTAAACTAACCCAAAAAACTCAACAAAATCCGAAAAATTGTTCGTCATTCGATAGGGGTCCTAAAACCCTACTTACATCCTACATGCACACATAATTTTCGAGTCGGGTTATCAGCTTAGTATAGCGTAATCGCGATAGCGCGTAAATTCTGGTGAGGGACACTGCACTGAAGATTGGAAAACGCTAAACGTAAATAAAAGATAAGTTCGACTCCACGATTTATCGCACCTAGTATTTATACATATATACAAATAGACCGATGGAAAACACAGCGAGTGTTTTTTTAAGTTCTCCTAAGGCAATTTATTTTTACGATCCGCGGATCAGGCAGCATTTTACATATTTTTATGTAAAGGTTTACGACGAAGATCGACCCGTGATCTTGCAATATTGATGAGGAAATGGAGGAAACGAAAAGGAGAAGGCGTAAATCCTGTTTTAAAAAGGGTACTCGCAGATTACAAGCTATCGATCTGAAAAACCTTCGTCGTTTTTAAACTCGCATCCTCCTCCGTCTTTTTTTTTTTAAGAAAACGAGCTTTAGAGGGAACATTTGTATTGGAAGAATGATATCCAGAAAAGTGAAAACGGAAACACTTTCCTTTTTGTTAGATGTAACAATAACACAGGTATTGAATTCCTAACTAGTTTCAAATCGAGCTAGTATTATGAAATAAAGATGCAATACAGCATAAGAATGGGTAACCATTTAACGTAATGTAATATCCATTTTACAGATATTACTGGAAAATATTCTTAGGTGTAAGTAATATACAGAAGGAAATATTGAATGGGGACACAAAAGATCCATGAATATCAATTCAAAGAGTATTTTGAATAAAAAAAGGTGTGTTCCGGTAATTTATTTCGCTGAAAGCATTTTACCGCCATAACACACTAAATCTACGAAATGGGAAAAATGGGCATTATCCGAATACCTTTCAAATGCAATTCAAATGCAAATTACAATGCGCAGATAAGGAAATAATTAGGAAAGTTATTAAATGTACAAATGACCCATTTTACACAAAATTTCACATAGCATCCCTTTAAATTTGAACCACTTAAGAAGAAGACGACAAAGACGTTACAAAATCCAACTTATGTTGTTGAAACCGATGAATTACATCAGATGCAGCCATCTGTGTGTGGCGTCCATTTCAAATGAAAAAGGCTCTATCAATATCTCGTAAGCCGCCATCTTGATCTTCATTCTGTAATCAATTGTAGATAATTAGAATTAAATCAAACGATTATGATCTGGAACGCTTTTTCTTATCTTTTATAATCATAAAGGAATTTTGTTTTAAAGAAAATAGCTATTCATAGTTATTTCTCAATAATATCTGAACTGTTCAGATTTTTAAAATTTCCTCAACGGAGTTTGTATTAGTCTTACAAACTGTACAACTTTGCCGATTTAAACAAATTTTTCTATTTCATAATAAGGAAGATACTGACAGTAACCTACTCGATTTAGGACACATTATATGTATATTTTTGTATATTATAAGCCTTTAATACATAAATAACTTTAATAAGGTAGGGGACAGATAAACTGTTTATTTATCACACGGAATTCACCCCGAATAGGAACGAATTAGCCAAGAAACATTTCCACATATGAAAACCATCTTTGCAGAGTTTTACGACAAGTAGTGAAGTAGTCTATTATGAAAAAAAAAATCAACTACAGCAAGCATTGGGGGTTCGCCTGCATGTTTCAAATGGAACTTGTTAGCTAACGCAAATAAACTATTTACTTGAACCTAGTACTCTCCTATTCGTAATTATAATGCTTAGTAACAACAGCAGATTATTTTCTTAGCCCGGCAACACATTTAAACAGTATTTGTTTGTGGACGGCACGCCCACAAATACACGGGTTTAATGATTGAAAGTTCATGAGTTGTGATTAATAAACTTGCATTAACAACATAATTTATTTGGACGATTTTTTTTCAGTATATCAAAATTAGAGTCGCCGAACGTTCCTTTTTGTAACATAATTAAAATTGACAACTCCAAACAGAATTTTACCGTCCAAATCTTCCTCTGTTAGCAAATTTGTATCCGAAAGCAATCAAAGGCAGAATTCCAATTTGAGAAGAACGGATGGCCGTAATAAAACTGTAAAGTTAATGATCCGACATTTCCATCAATCCCGAAGGTTCCGTTAAGAACAAACAACAGCGTCAACAGCAACTGTCTAAAATACTAATTAAATCTTGGGTAAACTAAACGCCGTCGTTCGTCGGCCGACATTGGTATAATTACGCTAATTTTCTTGCGAAAGGAGCAAAGGGGACCTCGTTTTATACATTCGAAAATAAATCAAGTTTCTTCTAATTTACTCTCGTTAATTAACAGGTAGCTTGCTCCAGCGGCGGAACACCCAACCGAGGGTAATTCGGAAAAGTAGGTATCTATTACACTTCGGCTGGGTTGACAACGGTTATCTTGTGAGAATTTTCAGGAAATTTAGTGGTTACCCCAAGTTATGAAAGGGAAATCAATAACTTTGCCAGTACACCGGAAACGTTCCTGCTAGCTCCTTGCTTTCACTGCATCTAACGTTCCATTTAGTTAGCTACCTAATGTTCAGCCAATACGCAATGAAAAGCTCATAACTTTGTCGATTGATTAAATACAGCAATACTTATTTGGTTTATACGAGCCATAATAACTATATGTTGGATCGGTTAATGATTCTCATCATTCCCTTAAACGAATTTTATAATTCATGTTTCGAGTTAATGCCGTGCTCAGCCGAACAGAAGAAATTTTTCGAGAAACCGAATTTAACAGCGACGACAACATTATGACAGCACTTCAAGAATTTTTCTCTCATCATAGCCATGAGTTTTTAAAAAATATGTAAATATGTTAGAACATGGGTGAAATAAAACTCTTCAGGTGCACCAAAAATTTGTTTAATATGTCAAAGCGCTCGTATATCGTGAACAATTCTGTTACGATCTATGTTGGAAATTTGTACAACACACCCTCAGTAATTTCCAGTAACTCTTCCCATTGGTCCTCTTTGTAATTATTCTTTCTACCTATATAATTGTCGAGGAGTTCTTACTTTTTAAAATTTGGATTACACAGGGAACTATCATGATAAACATTTATTTTTACTTGGAATATTTTAGTACAATATATTATTACAAACAAATGTAAGAGGTAGTTAGGGGTGAAGAAAGAGCAAATATGTAGACGTAAATGGTATTTCTAGGGGATCACTTGTGCGTATATTTTCCCCTTTCCTGATTAATCTTTCAAGAAATATTTTAAGGTCGTTACTTTTCCCAGTATTTTTCTCCTTGCGCTTCAACAAAGGTCACTTCGGGTATCATCCTGGGTATTTACGACAACGTCTCTGGTTAGTCAACTTGAGTGATGTATTATTACAAAAACTATTTTATTTTAGAACTTTAAAATTCTCAATTTTTGGATCTCTCTTTTCCAGTAAGTCTTGACACGAGTTGGATGTATACGAAGTTTTCTCTGTGTGGTAAAACTAATTTGTGTCATAAGGAAGGTTTTACGCTAATTGTGCGGCTTTATTCAACCCAAAGAAGAAGTAAATGTTATCTGCTGCAGTTTTCTTGAAAATTGAACTTTGCAAACGACGTAACTTTTACGGCTTGGTGTGCCCAACTTCGACACTTAGCCCTGCGAAGTGTTTTCCTTTCTGTGTGGGAAATCTAATCAAGCATTAGGTATGTTAGGTTTGTTGCTCAAATGTTCATCTTACGATTATTTTTTTCACCCTTTAGAGTTCTTTCTACCCAGCTTCTGAAGTAACGAAACCGACCTAGAGTCTACCCAGCGACTCAAATAGATAGTTCCTCTCCATCTGGATCGACACGAGAATAATTCCAATATCGCATGGTTTACTGAATTTTTACTTTTGTCCAACTAGATTTACTTCTAACGAGGAGAGCTAAAATTTTGATGTTGATTATAAGATTTTGAAGAAGCAACCTTCAGTTGTTTTCTTGATCACAGAATTTTTGTTCTAGCTAAACTAAAGTTTTAATTGTAATTCATTGTTAATAATATTTCACTCTTCGGATTCGTCAAATAATATGGTTGTTTATATTTCACTGATTGGAATAAATTAGCTTCGAACGACATCGCCACTAGAAGGTTTATATTTGTTTTATTTTGATATTTACCTTTTATAAGTGGCATTTTATAAGTTTATGTGAACCAACAAGATTTTATAAAGGCAGCTGATTTACTGCATACGCCTACGTCCAAATTTATGTTTTTCAGTTTATTTACATAGACTAGACGACGCGTTACCCTGCGTAAGCTTAGTGCGATTAGCATTATTATTACATTTTCTAATATAATAATAATAATAAGATTACCCTAGATTTGACAGGTAATCGATAGCATTCCAATCACAACTAAATTGAATACTGGGCAAATTTATTGTTACCTTTTTGTTTTGTTTTTTTTTTCTTCTTTTCTTTTGGACTCTTTGCTTTAAATAATATTCATAAATTACAAAAATCTAAAAATCGTCACAATTTCAGGAGTAGATTTTATGACATTCGTTAGCCTTACAAATCTGCCAAGTTTCAATGCAACTTAACATCTTAGAGTCTTTGCTTGCCAGTTGATTTTTCGCATGCATATCTCCTCAGGATTTTTCTTTCCCGTATTTTTGATTTTTGGCTTCTGAATCTCAAGTTTTGTAGGCACACGTTGATGTCGGATGTCTTGGTTGTCTTATAAATCCTCAACCTTATATTACTTTTGACCTGAATACCTTCCCCAAAACTTCTTGCACAGCTGCTTACATTCGCAATTTTTATATCAATTTTCGTTTCTTCTTCGTATTAATTCCTTAGTAAAATATACCTAAGTACATAAAATTGTCTCCTTCAGCTTTTAGGCCTTGCCCTTTTTCTATTTGGATTTTTAGATTTTCTCTAGTTGTGTAATATTCATTCATTGGTACTTTTTCCCCATATATGTTGTATTTATACCGCTCCTATCAATTATTTTAGCTTTTTTATTATTTGCTTTGCATCTTCTTGTATTTCGAAATGTGTACTCATTTGTGTTTTAACCTTTACTGAGCATTTGGTGTATTTTACAATCATATTTATTAGTGTTATCAGTTTTGTTTGAAATACTGAAACCTTGCAATGATTTTATTAGGTTTTTTTAACTGTTACGTGTGTATTCCATATTCATAAGCTGCTGACATGTTATGAAGACATCATCGCTCGTTGAGCAATTCCTCCCGAATTCTGCATGATACTCTCCTCTTCGTCGATTTCTAATTTCTATTGTAAGGTGCCAGTATCTTTTAGGTAGTGTGCGGCAGAGTTATTCCTTTATAATTTTTACAACTCGATGAATTCTTCATATAACTTTTTTCATAAAAACATTTGATAAGTACGAATGTACTTAACTCCAAATAAAAAAAATGTACACCAATATTTTTTTGCTGCACTAATCCAAACTGGTCATGACTAAATACGATTTCGTTAGCGAAGTTATTATATTCTCCAAAGTTTTACTAAATATAGAAAACAGACGTATGTCATGAACAACGAAGTATTGCCTGTCTATTTTTACTGTGGCAAAATAAATTTAGCGTTTCAAAATATTAATTTATTCGGAATTTCATCAATTCTGTTACATTTTCAACAAAAAACGGCTCCTGCTTGCAAAATCGATTCACTGACATTTTCCTTTTTCATTAAAAACCGAAACGCGGATAAACTGCATGAACTGGAACGTTTGTTGTTGTTGACAGCTGTGTTATTTATTTTCAATTGAAAATATGTGGTATATGTGGGAAATAGGCAACAGCTACGTAACGATTTCGACAGTCGAATATGGAAATATATATAGATAAAAAAAAAACTTGCATAAATCTGATTTTGTTTTTAATAAACCAAATTTTAACTGAATTTATTTTCTGATAAATAAACACCGCATTCCAGCATCCATTACTATTAAAGCAATACATATTAAACTACGCGAATAGTTACTGTTAACCAATCAATTATATCAACTAAACTGCATCTCTATCGTAGCACATTGGAATAGATAATCTAAAGCTAGCCAATCAATAATATAAATATTGAAATTTTCGTAAAAAATTGTAGTAATTTGTGGTAACGTTGTAATATTAAGGGTAATAACGTTTTAAATTTACAACGAGTTCTGTAACGGCTGATTTAACAACTCAGTTTGCCAGTGGTAAGAGGGCCTGCACTTGATTGGTCCGAGTTAGACGCTGTGTGTTCGAGTCCCGCTAGGATCAAAATATTTTCTTCGCAGACAAGAACATGGAACACTTTACCCGCAGAACTTACACACTGAAAGCTTCCTGAGGTTCCTGAGGAAATTTAAGAAGTACATTTTTTCTAAAACATTCTCGACAATTCATACCATAACAAGCTTTCACTAACATATGGTAAATTGTACAGAATATCCGCCTTACTTTCTTTTAACAGTCAAACATTATCCTAATATGGCAGAAGCAGTACTTTAACTTCTAAGAAACCATACCTCGGTCTTAAAGCAAATTCCACACCTACATAAAACGAATACCTCCATCACACTATCATTGACAATAGAAAAATTCTCACAAAAAACATTTCTACAAAAGTAAATTATTTAATTTTGCGTAGTATATGCACAAAACTGCAAGATAACTTGCAGTCAAACATCAATATGATACGATCGGCTACTAATCCAATTCCACACATAATAAAGTGTTCACAGTTTATACTTCTGAATGAATACATACATGAAAATATTGTCCCGTAATAGAAATGGTTTAACTGAACCAGATAATATTCACGACGCATATTTATTTTATCTCAATTTTCCAAGCTGAAATCATCTTCATAAATAAGTCATTACCCATAAACGCGTTGATTATTCCCCCAAATGTGTAAAATCAGCTCTCAAATTATCTTATATTTCTGGAAATATCACCAAAAATACTGTTTTCCTTAAAATTCCGTAAAAACAGTACTCCTTGCAATAAAGTGCTGTTTACTACTTACACCTGTAAGTTTACCTTCATTTTCTACATGTACATGTATGCAATGCACATTCGCGCAGATGTACTTGGCAACGCCAAAAACGTAGATTGCGGAAATCTCCTACGATTTTTTTTTACGAAATTTGCTGTTGTTTCCTCAAATCCACCGAGACTTCATCCGAACCAAGTCGGTAACCCTGGAAAGGTATTTCGTGAAAAGGCGATTCCTAAAAAGTTGCGCAATTTTCTTCAGCTGGTCATTAACCGTTTAATTAAATTCTCCCGGCCGCATTTGAAGTATAGTTTTGATAGTTTGGTTATGCGGATATACGCAGTAATATGACGATTTATAATAATATACATACACACTTGCATATGAGCTTTTCCTCCAAATAATAAATTGACTTAATTCGTATAAATTCCCAAAAGTGCCTATAGATTCTGGTATTTAAGTAAAATTACCTGACACCAATTTATTAAATCTGTAGCTTCGTCACACAATAAATCAGAATTGTTAATTTGTCTTCAAATTTCTATCCCGAAAACAGTAAGCATAGATTCTAAAAAACATAAATTGCATCGTATTTGTCTTTTTACTTGTTCCTTTAAAAACACTAGCATTATTTAAAAAGGCATCATTTAAATGTTTTCGAAGCGTCAGATCCAAATTAGCAGAAAAATCGATTCATTCCTGAAATATACCACGAAATTCGGATTTTTCGCTGATATCATGATCTTAATTGTACTTGTGATTAGTGCCCATCGATTTGACAATTTACGAATTGTTCTGCAATTTATTGGCATTCTTTGTATATTTCATATTAAAAATAAATAAATAAAAGTGCCCCAATCGTATGGTCTCCAACTATTCCTGGCCACACGTTCACTTTTTGGACCACTGCGTGTGTGTTTCTTGAAAGAAATAAGTATTTACTCCCTACCATATTCTAGTGTTTTAACTATTAACGCTTCCATTGGGCACAATGTTTCTTAATCCGAGAAAAAAACTAGATTGAGGACATTTGGATTTTCATTAGTTCTAATTTATCCAGCTTTCGCAGAATTCCATTCGGGGAATTTTTTAGAAGTTGCTGAAAGTTATGGTGCTTACCGCTTTTAAATCATTCTCCTTTCAACGCTTTATAGCAACCTGGAATTGGTGCGTTAATTCTGTCACATTAATGGAAGGCTCTTCTTCAGTTGCCAAACACACGTTTGCTTTAAGTCCTTTAATTACAACACGGTTTCCTCGTTTAAATACAAAAAAATATGTAAAATCTAAATAGATTTTCGGTCTGGGATCGGACGTTTTGAAAGTTCTACTGCAAAATTATCATGTACCTGTCTGCTCGAAAAACCTTGAATGGAACATATCACAATTTTTACGTTTTCTTCCGTGGTGTAGGTAGACATGTTTGCATTTTAATATTCTTCAGAAATGTGAAATTGTGCGACGATTCTAAAAATAATTTATTATGTCAATTGACAGGCGCCTATTAGATAATTAAACATATAAAATGAGTTTCAATTATCTAAAAATTTTCCCCGTATTTAACACAGTAACCCAAACAAATTCTGATGATACAAGAGAATAAATTATTCTGTCATTGAAACCTGCATTTCTAACTAATAAACGTTCTAAAGGTTAAACCATAGTTCTAAAGGGAAAACCATAGGTGCGCCAAAAACTAAAAATTAAAAAACCATTAACACGGGATGAAGTTTTTACCAAGCTATGTCCTATGAGACATGTATATAAAAATGCATTGTATATGTTAATGTTTATTAAATATATAGCACTTTAGAATATTGGCAATAAATTATCATTTCTTATCATATTCGAAATAGGTGGTATAGTTTGGCCAACTGTCCAATTTACCCTAGTAACTTGACCTGCCACCTTTTACTCGTAACACGTCTTTGTTTAATAAACACGATACAGCAAGATTTCGACGAGAATAATGTTATATGTTTGTTGCCCACGACATGGAAAAATAAAAAATACATATATAGATCGTAAGTACCTAAAGATTCGAGTAGAATTTCATTGTTTCACTGACTTTGAGACGACACAAAATATTACACAAATCCTTAAGAATCTATTTCTTAATTTTGTCATTAATTCAATTACTTCTATTAAGTAATAATCAATCAAAAGGATTGTTTGTTAAAAGATAATATTTTTGACGAAATTAGGTTATTCAGACATGCTATAGTCAATTTCTGTTCACTTATAGATTTTTTAATAAATAAATCTGCTTACACAAAAAATTGTGAAGAATTAATGCCAGACTTCATGTCAAACATGTTGCTACTTTAAAGATCCATAACCTTTCCTATGAAACAAGTCCTATATGCGCCTACTTCTTACATTTTCTTTACTAGAAATAAAACTCGTTAAGTCCTAACTATTCTCCCCTCATTGTTTCGTTAAAACGCCGTATCAATTAAGATCGAAGAGAATAAGTGAAAAGTTGAACTTTTACCGTTCTACAAAATCCACGTCAGGTGCATCCTGAGAGCTCAGTGGAAGCGGTTGCGACAGTTGGACGAGACAGTCTCTCGTAATGAAGAACGGTTTAATTCACGCTCTACTGCGTTCCAGGTACAACAGTAATTTCCCACGGGTGTCCGAATGAGATGCATCGAACCCATCTCTTCCAGCTAGTCTAAAGAGCGTATCAGATACAATATTATATGTTAACAATGATTACGAAAAAGCTCTATACAGATTGGTCGACGTCAGCTCGACTGCGCTTGAAAATACGTCCAATGTGGTATAAAGAAAGTAAATCAAACTGGGAATAGAGGTATGATGTTAGAAATTATACAATGGGAAACAAAATGGACACAAGTGGTACACAGAAAAAATCAGGCGAAGATAATTGCAGCAACATTGTAGAAATAATTTTGCATTGAAAATTCACTTAATTTGCAGAAAGCTGCGCCATCGTTTGGAGTTATTTTGATTAAAATACTTTTAGTAAAATATGCTTTGAAACCAGCAAAATTAAAATGGACTAGTTATATGAACTAATATACTAAATACTGAATATATGTATTTTAAAACACTCTGCTTTCTTTGTAGGAATAATTAGAGTAATTACTGTGTTTAATTTATCCCATTCCCGGGATTAGGGCCTTTGATCAACAATTTTTTTGCTTTAATAATCTCACGGAACTTTTATCCACGGTATTCAGTTATCTTCCTTTTGTTACTTTTTGTTGTCTTTTTTTGAGTTTATTTTTAAGATTGCGTTTGCGATAGCTAAATATTTACCGGCAGAAGAAACCAGCCACCTAAATTTTGTTTCCAAACTTTGGTCTCGTAAATAATACTTTTGATAAAGTTACTTTAGAAATATTATTGGGATACAACATTAGCTTTACCACCAATAGTAATCAATAAAGTTCGCCATTTTGCGTGCGCTTTACAGACATCGGTATGGGAGTGATCGTTCGGGTGTGTGATTCGTAATATATGCGCAAGCCGTCTTATTGCAGTAGTATCGCATCCAATATGTGTTTGGGGAGCGCTACAAAACATGGCCGACCGCTTTCTAAAACGATGTAAACGGTAGCTAGCATCTAGCAGATGTTCTCACAACTGTTCCACAACTGTTATGTCATCTTAATGCAATCAATGGTTCCTCATGCAGTACCGCTCACTAGATTGACAGTATTTGAAACAATCCCATCCACTCGAACTCTCCGTGTTCCAACACTTAAATAATTCCTAAATAAAGCAACCTCATTATTACTGAAGGAGATATAACTTAGGAAACTTGGTAATAATTCATGAATCACATATATCAAATCCATCACTACATCAAACACTGTATCAACAGAACAAATAACGATCTTGAAAAACTGCATCCAAGCGATCGCACTTTCATATTAAAAAGCCCCCAAAAGGTGAAAGTTAATATTGCAATTATAAACTTTTTTTTCGTTACTGTTTCAAGTGATAGTAAATGCAGATTACTATTGAGGTTGGTGAAAACGGAAGAAAAAGTGACGGTGGAACTGTTTTTTCCTCAAAGTTGGATAATTCGCTTTTGAGTGACAGATTCAATACTCCTCGACCACAAAGTCTTCTTGGCTCAAATATCATATCATCCTGCGTAGTAATCGGAGATGAAGCTTAATATGATTGCGATAAAAAGTTTTTTCATGCTACCATATCTGTCGACGAATTTAGATTATTAAAAGAAAGAAATTCCATTGGAGATTATCCAGAGCAGAGTTACGGTAGAAAATGCTTTTGGAATATTGACGAATAAATGGAGACTATTCCTTAACCAATCGAAACAAATATGACAGATGCTAAGTTATTCATAAAAACACGTTTGCTTCACAATATTATAAGAGAAAGAGGCAGACACATAGATGCTGATTTTGTCATATTCTACTCATTCCCATCAGCTGCTATCAAAGCAAAATAATCGAGCTACTTTACAAGCACTCCAAATAAGAGATCCCTTCAAAATCTATTTTCAAGTTAATTTATTAGAACTATAATCATTTGTTGTCAATATTATTAAATAAAAACTTCCTTGAATATTGCGAAAAAAGGTTTTATTTCTTCCCACAATCTCTTAATAACATTTTTAAATTCATGTTGAATTTGTGTACTCGCCTAAGTTATCTAAGTAGCTGATGCTTCTTGAACTGTACAAACAAATGCATCCTGCATCCATTTTATTGAGCTGCCAAAACAAAATATTCTGTTTTGAACGCCGAAATTTAACGCAACAGGTCTCACAGATGGTGTGCAATACCGACGCTGTTGTGTGCTTTAAGTGTTTAAGTGTTGAAACAATATTATGCGACATTTTGTTGTTTGACTGTTATATAGTATAATAGTAAATTAAGTAGGCTTTTATACTCCGGTTTGTATTTTCTATTTAAAGCTGCCTATGGGTCAGTTAGCTTCGTCCCTGGCGTGGTTTACACATTGAGTTACCGTAACTGTGGCCTACCACGTTTCCCTCTCCTGAAGAAGTCCCATGTGATTGTGGGCGAAACATCAAGTTTTCGTGTAACCATGACACCGAACCCGAACCCGACATACATTTAACTGGCTTTGGTCGTGGAAGCCTACGTTATTACTACAGATTCTGTTTGGCACATATGGCTTGTTCAATGCTTTAATCAGCCTTATTGAATAAATGGAATTCTATTCTATTCAACAACCTTAGAATTACAGTAATTCAAGGTTACGGATGAAATTACCATTCATAGTACATCCCAAATGCTTACAAACAAATCAAGAGATTTATTTAAATTGACAAAGTTGTATACTTTCGGACAATGACAAATTTCGGTACGGAAAATTTAATATTCTAAATATTTATTGAGGAAAACTAAAATGAGAACTCATGAAGTGAAGTATTTTCATAATCGTAAGAAATATAAAATTATATATCTACGGCTTATAATAGAATGATCTTCAAGGTAGCAGCTTCTGAGACATTGGTCGCAACTTTCTCATTTTTAGTGGACACCATTTCGACATTTATATAGATAGTTAAGTAGTATTTTTCTTTGTCCTTTGAAGAATGTCCCGCCAATTGGCAAGCCTTAATCGCTCCTTAAACAGACAATTAGAGTGCTTGATATTTCTGTGTAGAAACATCTTAAATCACATTAATGTAGCCAAAATACTGCTAATATAGTATTGATCGAATCACTGACAGGAAAGCAACGTGAGACGAGGGAAGTACTAGTCAACGGACATGTTTCTGTCTACCACGCGTCATCAGCCTTGCTCCGACCGTTTTTTTTTTCTCCTATTCTGCTTAATGCCAGGTGGCGTTGTGCCTGAACGCTACGCATATACCGTAGCGTTCAGGCGCATCGCTAAGGTGGTGGATCTATATCCCGGTTTCAGGCGGGACTTTCTGGAGAACATTAGTATATAATTTGGCACTGCGTGATGCTAGGAAAAATTTCAGTGTTGTTTTTGAAGCTTAGTAGCATAGGCTGAGAGATGAACAACAATGTGAGTATGAGAAAAAAACGCTCGGAGTAACGCTGATAACGCCTATATAGGCAGAAACATGTTTGTTGACTAATGCTCTTCTCTTCTCACATTGTTTTTGCCGAGAGTATTTCCATCAATACCATCAGCTATATTACCTTTTCTAATTTCTTCTAGGCACTATTTTTTGCATTTGCATATACCACTATATTATTGCTAGAAATTTTTTAATTGGTTGCTTTATGAATATCGAAACTGAATTTTCATTACATATTTCTAAAAAGAGTTTAGTAGTTATGGGAACTAAACGCGATACTAGTTAAACTAAAACACCTAATTTACATTGAATCTCTTGATATATATCTTTTGGTATAACATACCACGCTCCAAGTAAAATAAAGACAAAAATGTACAGAAAATTCTTTCGGAAAGCGTTCTATTCTAATTTAAACATCATCATCAACGCAATTTCCTACATGATTATGCAAATATGTTTCATAATAATGAAAATCCTCTGGAACGTTATGCAGATTAGAAACCTATCGCATTAGAGAGTTGTATACTAAGAAGAAGGACTAAAAGACCATTGAGTTGTGCCATTGCGGCTTGTATGACGTCGGTATAAATTGAACCCTTATAGACCTTCGAAAGTCCAATCTCTATTCAAAGCGAGTAACCCTTAACGGAAACAAAAACACATTAAAACAAGTATTGTTTGGTAACTTCAACACTCAATTGTAAACGCTTGTTAAAAAATTCTGGTCGTACAAACAACTGGGAATGTTAGAAACATCTATTTTCGACTGGGTAAGCATAATAGAAAGCAGACAACTAGAGATGACTAAAATATTTCTGTTTAAAGGAATGAAAACTTTGGTTTCAGCTATGTGCATTTCAGAAGAGCGTAGAAATAAAATGTTTGCGGTAAATAAACCTCCTTTATAGGCGGAAGATTTCAACGCGTTTTACACTCGCAATAAATCGTGTGTTACAATTAATGCGAAATTATTTTCGTTCCTTCGTAAACGTGTACTTAAACAGAACAATAAATAAAGTGTGTTGCCTTTATTCTGACGTTTGTGCCGTATTGAATATTCCTAAAAATAATCTATGGACTTGGAAGAAAGAACATTCATTTTGGCTGTGCTAGCAGCACAAGCAAATTTTATGCTTGCTCATGTACATAAATGAGATTATGCTTAAGTATACGTTTATATAAATTATGTCTTCCTGAGGGCTGATATTTCTTTGAGTAACTGTTTCTTCCTGCGTTGTGGGTTATCATTGACGTGTCATTCATGACGGTGGCCTATGTTATATGTATGTATCCATGAAAGTAATTAAAATATCTTTTTAAAATTTTGATGAAATGAGTAAATAAGTAAAGATCTATTTCCTAAAGATATTTTAAATTTCGCGGTACACTTGATTACAGCGGAAGCAAGAAGAAGCAGAAATTTACGGCCGGCCACGGTAACACCAAGATTTAATATATAGGACTATATGATAGACTTCTCGAAAGGTAATGCGCGAATCATGTTGCATTCGAATAAAATGCGTACAAAAGAAAATGCGAAACAAGACAAAAACAAACACATAAAATGCCGTAGTTTCAATAGTTCGAGTGCAGCAATTAAAACGTAAAACAGAAAACAGAGAAAATACAAAAATACATACAAAGCCCAAACAACCGTCAATCGGAGTGAAGTGGATCAAGAAATGATTTTTTTCAAAGGAATAATTATATTTTAGCGCAATTAGAAATATAACTTCGTTGTTCCTAAACAACGGTATTTCTTAACCGATTAAGAAATATAATAAACGAATACTTCTAGGCGAGCAGTTTGGAATCCGCATTGCCTTGTCGACTGATTTTCAATTGCTCAGTCTGATAGGTATAAAAAGAGACGCTTTCGAACACGAAGAGACAATTGGAGCGACATTCTTGGACAGTTCCCAGAATCGGGATAAACGAAAGATTGGTATTGCTTTTTCAACAAGATGTGGTTCGGCTTTTTCCTCCAGTATTCTTTGGGGTCTTTGAGGACGCCGAAACTCATATTTTGCACGCATAACGTTTCTCGCGTTCCCCAAGTGATTCACAAAAAAAGAAAGTTGCCTCCTGAAGAACTTGAAATAATGGAAGTAACGGTCTCAGAAGCGTGACAGCGAACTATCTGGGTTCATTTGCTTTGTCCAATACCAACCTACGGTGCGCTAACCTGCTTAACGGTGATGAAGGACAATCTACCTAAAATTGAGAAACCTTTCACAATAAAATACTAAAATTAATGGTTTAGGCTCCGTGGTTCGTGAGGCACAGCTCGCTATGCGATGACCTCCGAACTCCGAACGCCTATCCTAAAATAACATCGACGTGAGTTATCAGTGGGGCTATGGAGAAGAACCAAGAATAGCGTTTACTGGTTAAAGTGGTAGAACAACCGAAAAATCCTAACCCCTTCATAAAGAATTCGATGCTATAAGCAGATTTTAGAACGTTGTTTTCTAAATTCTAAACTGATCTGGCATGCTGCTTAAATTTACGTTCGTTAACGACGATGTACTTAACTGAAAGAAAAACATGCCTTACGACCTACATGTCTACGATGAAAATGTTATGATTTTTTTTTGCATCAGTAACGCCGTTGAAAAAACTTATTACCTTCATTATTTGCTCTAAATGGATGAAAGGGTTTACAGAATCAATTTTCTCCTAATAAAGTGTAATAGAACATAGAGCGACAGCATCTTGTCCAAATAAGTTTAGCCAATATGAAGGCTCTGGAAGAGAATGAGGCTCTCGGTAGGTACCAGCACTGTAATAACGCGTCACAAGATTACATAACATTAATTTCGTTATTCACCAATATCCATACCAAAGATCCATTGTACATCCTTCTCAGAGTGATTTTTGCTTTCAAAGATTCTGTAGAGTGCTCTGTCCGCAAATTTAAAAGTATAATATTTTTTGGCCAAGTGCTGTATAAATAGATATTAATTAAATAATTAAGTCAATTGTTAGTTTTTCTGAACTTGGTTTAACAAAACCGTTTCCCGGCCGAAATAGAGTTTGCTGCACTTGGGGACCAACCCTGTCATTGAGTTCTTTTAGCACAGTCACTAAAGGCGACATAAGTTCAGATATCAAGAAGCCCGTATTACTTTATTACTAAGTCTGGAACATCCTTGCAAAGAGATTTAATGGCCATCAACAGACACTTCTGATTTCTGTAACGTATCCAGCATTACCCTCGAAATTGTTTCACCAGCACACTTTTGTAATCTTTTGCTTGCTAGTAAAATTGGAAAATTGCGTTGAAGGGGTTCATGTATAATTAAATTCCTTTTTTGATCTGTCGTCCCGTCCACGCTTAATTACAGCCGTTTATCTTTAACTACGGCTTTGATATTTTTTCGCTATCTTCGCGCACAGATGGCAGGTATCCGCGTAATGTTGTCCGAGATGGTAGCTCCCAGTTAGAATTGTATTTATTCCAGAAGTCATGAAACGGTTTTTTTTATCCAATTGTAACTCACACTCGAGAAACATAGACAGTAAAAGTGATTCAACATATAAACAATAATAATAGAATGAACATAAATAAACGTGGAAATAGGGCAGATGCAAATCATATAAGTAACGAAATTCGTATTTTACCTATGCTTCTTACTAGTTCGCCTGTGGCACTAACCGTAAAATTGGGGAATCATGGGTCACAGCAAAGCGCGGCGTTCTTACATTGAGGGCATTGAATTTAAGCAGCTATTACCGGAAATCGGTTATAAAATAAGTAGTACTTGGCTAAATAATAAAATTTGACTCAATTTTCGATTTTCAATTAATATTAATCGCTTTCATCTACGATGCTCTAGTAGCTTTATAAAAGTTAGAGGACAACTAACACAGTGTCTGCTCTTGATAAGATCTGTTGAAAATTTCGAACAAAATTTCTTACGAAGCGACATCCTGTTTTCTGGGGAACATATCTTCCCAGCTCGTTTTCATTTGAATGATATTGAAATCCCTAAGATATGTAATTGTTCGGACGAATCCAATTGTAACAGTTTGTGTTTATATGTCGCGCTCACTCTGCCATACGCAAATGGTAACCAGGTTGAACTAATGGAGTTACATTTAAATTTTATTTATACCAAATTCTAATATTGGTTTTTAAATTTCGTATTTGTGCCTGACATGAAATAACATTGTAATTTGGAAGGTCTAAAAATTCTGCTTGTTTGTAATGGAGAGTGCTTAGTTGATTGTAATGTTTCACTACAGTATATTCTACTTCAAGCAGATTTAAACAGCGAACAACTTGTATTTAAAATTTTTTCGCGTTTAAGTGCAGTACTCTGTATAGTCCGCAGTACCGCGTTATGGAGGAACTTCCAACATTAAGTAATTCTTTTATTTAAACATCACATCTAATTCTTACCGTCCGAAAATTATATCGAAAAAAATTAAAATTAATGAATTTTCGGAGGAATGTTTCTGCCATTCGAAATAGATTTCTGCCTATTCCCTTGTATATCTGAACATACTCTACATCCCGACCAAGTTTCATCCAATTCTGAAATTGACACCTGAAGAGCTTTCCTTGTAAATCACGAGTTTATCTGCGCGTGTCCGTGCTAGTAACATACGGTTGTAATCTTCTGTAATTTTGTGCTTCCTTGTTACACTTGTTCCAAAAAGAGTACAAATATGAAAAAGTCACATGCTCTCTCTTGTTCTTTTGAGTTCTCTTCGGCAAACAAGTATAATGGTGGATTATTAATTAGTAAACCTAGATAAGAAAATACAAAGTGGCAAGACATTACTTTCACTTTACTAGTCTTAATTATATTCAAGTCTTTTGATTTCTTGTAAAAAGTAAGCTTCCTCAAACTGTTCAAAATATGCGTTAGTTTCAGTGATTGCTTCCTCGTTCGATACTTATATCTATTTCCTCCTGCCGAAATTTTCAGATTGTGAAAAGTAAAAAGTCGGAAGGGCTATACTGAAAAGATACTGTAGAATGTAGTATCGCAGGGAATAATTTAAAATTGTAATTAGAGCTGGCGGTATACTTACCTGCTACAGATGGTAAATTGAAACCAAAAACAGATCGGTTCAAGTTTTCTTAAAATATTATGAGCTAATTTTATTCCAAACTTTCAGGACACGCTATATTTTTATATTTTTCCTTCGATTTATATATGATTTTTGTACAGCTGGCGTTTAAATGGCGTATCGTTTCATATATATTTTATTCTCAAGCTTCCATTGTTTGCCGATGGACACAGGAATTGCTCCTAAAATAAGAGCTTTATAGCTTCCGAGTAAATACAGATCAAATTTAATTGACTTTGGAAATATAGTTCCTTTGATATCACGTATGTGATATAGTATGTACTTTATTTTATTTTCGCGCCATAAAAGCTGGAATAGAATTTTATGAACAGATGTTGAAGCGTTGTAAATTACGTTTCCAAATCAAAACAAAAAAAGTTATTTGATGGCCGTGGTACACGTGGAAATTGATATTTCACTTATACGCAATTGGAAAAACTTTTACTGCCAGTTTAGTAGTTTCTATAATTGAATACGTTTGCAGTCTGCTATATTAATACGTCTACACATTTTCACAGGAATGTAGATCTTAACTTTTAGCAAATTTCTCCTCCATGCATACAAATTTTATGTATTAAACAGTAAAATCAGGAGCTGATTTATTGATGGATTCGATACATGTATGAGCGCGTTGGATCATACAGGGTGTCCTAACCTTCCGCAATTGTAAAAATTGACTCTGTTGCGTAAGTAGGTAAGAAGCTAAAATTTTCTGATAACATCATAGACTTCATAGTCTTATTTTCTAAAAAATAATTAAAATTCATACTTGTGAGTGTTCAGTACTAAACAATAATCTTCACCAAAGTACAAACCCTGGAAACATGATTTGTTCTAAATAGCACCATGTATATTTCTGTATCCACCGCATAAGAAATTTATACGTTATATAATGTTTTTGTGCATATTGTAACATTGAAAGTGAAAGGAATATTTACAGTTAAGGGCCGGTTCTTCTTCTTCCGCCAGCGTTTCACCCCGGCTTCAAAGTAGTAGGACACGCCTCTTTTGCTAGTTTACAACAATTTGTATAAAACTACCCTTGTTTGGACTATCACTGTTGCCGCGGATGATTTCTCCTAGGGAAATAACTGATCAACTGATGAGTAATACTTGTCATCTGTCAGTTTCAGCTCTTTCGTTATATTATGTGCTTCAGTGTTTTATTTCCACATTTTACCTTTCTATCGATTAATGAGCAAATCATGTTTACAAAACTACTACATCTTGTAACTGTATTGATTACCGTAAGTAGAAGGAATTAATAATAATGACCAACCTAAAAATCGTGAAATTACATCACCTTGACATTTTTGACCACATACCATGGATACCATATTACATAATCTTTTTGTTAAAAGAATAATATTTCTGTTGAAGGAAGGTTTACATAATCTCTTAAACATTGTTTCTACAGAAGAACATAAATACAATAAATATACGTTCCTCGAATATACTATTGAAATAATATATGCTTATTGCATATTTGCCACCTATGTGTTAAACCCAATTAAGTAAGTGAAAAACTATATTTGTTTTAATACCTGCAAATGCATCGAATAATAAAGTTTTATTTAACATTCACATGTGAAGTTATGTTGTAATTTCTTGTAAGTATACGCGTTTGAACACTTTCACAATGTCGTTGACGTTTTTACACTATTATGCAATTTTGGGGCCCAGTAACTATTTGGAGCCTTGCATCTGAAATTGGTTTCTGGTGTTATTGTGATTTGATTACCATCGCGACAGTATGATTCAAAATTTCGAGCCTAAGTAAGGAAAAGTTAGATAATAGGTATAACTTAAGAATTAGGAAAAAGTGAACAAATTCTGAATTCTGCTTAGGTGGGTGTGTAACCTACACTATCATGAGGGAGGGTGGCCACAATCGAAAACATTTGTCAAATTAAAACTAAGATTTCATGTTGCTAGAAATATTCATTCCGCCGTAAAAAACATATTATTTTAATAATTTTTTTAGTTCAAAAGAACAAGCGAGACAATATTTTAATAGCAGTTCATACAGGCCAACAATAAGTTATGTAAACATAAATATGTAAATTTTAATCCAAAACAAAAAATCTAGAAATAAACAATAACATGCCATAACATAACCTTTCATGTAATGATTAGTAATTATGATATATCTTTGAAAAGGAGAAGAAAAACACTGTTTAACTTACATTTGAATTATTAATGGCATAGTGGTCCAGTGGTAAAAGGGCCTGCACCTAACTAAGGTAAAATTAAACGTAATGGATTCGATTAAGTGGCAGTCGTTTGCGTCGGTCTGGTATAATTCCGAGTCATCGTTCGCTGTTGGTAAATAATTAACTACGCTTCACCCGTTACGGCGAGGGTAATAGCAACAAAGCCATGGAATACTTTGCACACACCATTTACATAGTACAGGTTCTTGAGGTTATGAGTAACTTTAAAGCTTATACCTACACCCCAGCCAGTTAGGTATGGTGTGCATTCAAAAGGAAACAGATCAGGTAATATATTGGAAGACACATTTTGACATTTCGTACCTAATATCCCAGATTTTATTACATAGCCAATATGATGAGTATTTTGAATAGATAGAAAAATATTTTTTATGAAGAAATTTTAAGGTAGGAAATGTGCTTCCAAATGCATCTTATGATATTAATGGCACTCCATATTTTTTATTAGAAATTCTGAATCTCCTCGTTTTTATAATGATGTACATTTATTTACTTTGCGGCGTTTTGAAGTTATTCAATTTCTTCACTCCTCCTATGATTTCTTTTCGCAATTGGATAGCAATAAACATACGCATTTGACCGATATCTATGCAAAAATAGAAACACAACATCCTTTATATGATCCTAAAGGAAAAAATCGAGGGGTGTCGAGTTTGGGAAGTTATGGGTCGTTGTTGAGGAGATGATATGCGATTGCTGAAACAGCGGTCGAGATGATTCTGGAGCAAGATTCGTTTAAAAATTATTCACGATTATATTCACTCCCCTAATTTGCTTTCCTCTATCGATTTCCTTGTACCTCCTTTCGCTCCTCTTCTACTTTTTCATTACCTTTAGCTCGAACCAAGTTATTACAAACGTTTTATTTTTCTTTTTTTCTTTTATAATGCGTATGTTTTATTCTGCACTTATCTATATGTACATACCGTAGTTTATTCTGCAGTAGGTATTGGCGTTGGACAATAAAAATTATTAATATTATTACACTCTAGGAGGGAGTCTCTTCAGTTTTCCAAATTATTTATACTAAAAATGTTTATTTATCAAATATTTGAATATCAGGAATTGTTCTGAATTTATTATTTCTACCATTTCGACTGCTAGTTTTCTACATATCAATTGAAAGATAATTTGCTTCTTTCCATCCATCTCCACCCTCACTTCGAGATCACTTTCCTTCTTTTTAAGGAAATCACCGAAATGTGCTTGAGGTGGATTTGAAGTTGAGACGGTTTCCAGATACATGATGGCCATTTAATAACGTCTTATTTAAAGTATAAAAATATTTAAAGCTTTTCTAACGTTAACTGCAAAAAGAACTTTTCTTTCTAAATTAATTATTAGAACACCGTTAGCTGTCGAGAGAAGATATCGCAAACTGCGAGATAAATACACGAGAAGAAGAACAGTAAAACAGATTATAAAAGTTTTCCAAATGGTCTCCAAGCCATAAAAAATAACAGATACGTTCAAAAATAAACGATTCATTTGTAAGAGGAGGTATGGCGAATAAAGTTTTCCTTCGGCAAATATTAAATCCCTCTGTGTATCCTCAGGAGTACTATAACTGTGGATTGAAGTTTTTCATTTACCTCAAAATATCCATAACAGCACATAGAAGCTTAACTTACCTCAGCCTTCGTTCGCATCTAAATCTAAACTTTCCTATACAAAATCGCCACGTTCGCCACGTAGTTAGTTTTAGCGTGCTTCGACAAATTTAATCCGGCGAAACAATAAGAGGCGTAGAGGAGGAGGAGAAGGAAGAAAAAAGCCCCGTATCAGGTGGCGCAACGGAGCGGGCCGCAATTTCTACGTCCAAATATGACAGGTGCGATTCCGGAGAGAGATGTCGCTTGCGCGCCGTCGAGGGAAAGCTCTACGTCCGCCGCGGCTGTACAGCGTATATCGGCTCCAGCATCCCCTTCTCAGTTATACACGCACCATCGTGCGAATTGGTCGGGAGAAAGATTTCAGTCAAACGAGTCCGGTGTAGCGGCGGTGGCATCCCCTTATTACGCTCGTCGTCACGTGTGATGAGATCGCTCGAGGATCAATGTGAACATCTGCGTTCACCTTCCGTTTGATGTTTGCTCTTCTTCCAAAACACGTGCAATTGCGAAATTTTGAAGTGCGACTTGGATAAATAACTGTGTAAACATTGAGAGAAAGCCAAAAAATATGTATGCGTTTTCAATATTATATACAATCAACAGATAATATTTGTTCACGTAGAAACCGAGAAATTATAATTGTATTCAATAAGGAAGAATTTTAATGTAGCCTTATAAACCGGTAGCATTTAAAATGTTAAATGCAAGTATACGCATTTACACGGTTTTGCAGTAGTTGACAGGACTTTGGCGTCATATTGTCTACCAATCGTCGTTGCAGTGGATATAAATAGAATCAGCTGCTTGCTAAATCAGGTTATTGAAAAATGAATTCAGTCAATTTTAATTTCTTTGATATACATGATCATAAACAAAAAAAAACATCAATTATAAATCAGGTTCCCGTTTGTTAATATTTTGTCCATGAAATATGCCTATTGCGAAAATAATTTTCAATATTATTACGTTCGAGTTTCTCCACCTGAAGTTACAATTAAATCCTTCTTAGTGCGTAAAACCTTCCTTTCGAATTAGAAAATGTTATAATAAAGCTTGCTAAGATTTTGTTAAATTCAAATAGTTGCAATTGAGTTCTACATTCTTAATCTAAGCCGATAATTAAAAATATATTATTTCCGTCTAAAATAATACGCGATTAATGAAACCATAACCAACCTTGACTCTTTCAAACATACAAAAAGTCTTTCTTACGGACGAAAACTTTCTTTTCATCACTAGTTCCCAGCTCGTCGATAGTACAATAATTTTTATAAATATTTTTTAGCTCAAATACAAATAACACCAAAGTTCGGTTATGTGCGGGAAATCTTTTACAGGACCTTTTTCCAACACACAGAGAACTGTAATGGTATAGCATACAATATATTTGTAATTACAGTATTACGGTAATACTCACCACACTTTCTATTCTTGAAACAAACAGCGCTACATATGAACAAATTTAAACGAACTTCTTGTAGTTCTAGCAGAAAAATAAGAAACCAGTTGCTTCTTTCTGATATTAAAGGAGCGTTTGAGTAACTTGTTGTAAGTTATTATTTCATTAAGCACTTATTTTAACAATTTTAATATCATAACAAATTAGATTTAAGACTGAGCATCTTTTATATTAATAACACGGGCCAACAAGATTTTAGGAACGGATATAATTGAGCAAAATTTGGTCAGCATACCAGAATTTTTTTTTAAATTCTCAATTCTCCGCTATATTACCTGGATATTCAGAAAGAAATCAAGTTATTTTGCAAGTTTATTAAATTCATGTTAATCTAGTACTAATAACAATTTTTGTAGTATATTTATTATAATTATTTCTGCAGTATACTTCGTTTTCTTCTATTTTATTTTAATAAAATTGATCTAGGTTGCCATTCTTTGAAACCTAATTCAATTGTTTTAAATAAACACTAAAAGCCAAAACAGTTTCATCGATAAGCGTTTGTCTGTTGAATAAATGTGCTATTATACTGAGTCAGAGGCTTAAAAGAGAGAACGAACGACTACCTTGTAGAATGCCAGTGAAATGGCGTGAACTACAATGATTGCTACTTGTTAGAGAATTATTAGAGGTTTTACATCAAAAAATAAACACATAAATATCCGGACATGACATCATTAACCAAACCAATTCCACACGATTAACATTTTACCTATTCTGAGCTTTCCAACAGAAACATCCGCTGCAAATAACACAACAGATACTGAATACTGATACTATCGAAAGAATAAACGGCATTATTAGGTTCTCGTTTACAAGAATGGAACTTTTCGAGCGAATTGACTAGAACATCAAAGAATGAGCAAATGTGTGCTTGTCACGGTGTGGGAGACCTAATACAAGAACTCGAAGTAGACAATATAGGATTAATCGGGACGAACGAACCAAATTTCAGGAGTGTATTTGACACGTAAAAATAATGTAAAAAGCTCATATGTTCCTAAACAACACATAAGTATCGGCACCCTCCGCACCACATAAGTTTAATTTATTATATAGTAATATAATAATTAGTCCGGGACGGCCGTTTCGAGGACACGAATGGTCCTCATCATCAACCGGTGACCGAATGAAGTGAGAAAAAACTTTTTCTAAAACTAAACATGCATTTACTATCCCTACTTCTTAGAACAGATATCCTTTACAAGTGCCTATTTCTACCCCGATGATATTTTCGCGGTTTTTGATACTAAGAAAAGTAATATTCCTGATTTTCTCGCAACCCTCAACTCAAAATTTGAAACCATTAAATTCACAGTAGAAGAAGAAGTGAACAATCAACTTCCGTTCCTAGATAGTTTAGTGATTAAAAATAAAAATAATAAGAAACTAGAAATTGACATCTATAGAAAGGAAACCAACACGAATAGGTACATTATGAGCGATTCTAACCACTGTGGACAACACAAAATGGCCGCGATTAGCTTCTTAATTAATAGATTGGTTAAATTCCCTCTAAGTAAAAGTAGATTTAACAGAGAACTTAAATTCATAAAAAACGTAGCTATTTACAACGGTTACTCTTCTATAGAAGTCGATCGCATGCTTAAGAAAGTCCAACATAGGCTTTACGTAAGAAATTCCACGACCTTAACCCCGGTAGAAACTAATAGCAAGAAATTCATGAAACTCCCCTTTCACGGCATATCGAAAGGCGTGGGGAAGGTTTTGAAGAGTCAAGATATGAACGTATGCTTCGGTTCGCGCAACACACTCAAAAATCTTCTCGGTAATCCTAAAGATAAACCGAAAATGGGAGAAAGGTCGGGTATTTATAAAATTGAATGTAGTCACTGTAATAAAGCCTATATTGGTCAAACAAAAAGAGCGATAGAAACTAGATTCAAAGAACATCTACGAAATTATCGCTACGGCAGATTGGAGGCGTCAAGTGTGGCACAACATATAAATGAAACCGGGCATAGTATTAAATTAGAAGACTTAAAATTGATTAAAAACGTAACATCGCCGCGAGAATTAGACGCGTACGAGACGGTTTACATAAAAAGTAATAAAAATCTGATGAACCGAGAAAACGGACCGTTGTCGTACTCTGTTCTTTTTGACCTTTTGCAGTAGGCTGGCACTCGTTTATATTTTGGGCCATAAAAGAGATCTTCCCGTCCATCTGGCCGTGTTTTTCGCATGTCATAGTTTAAGACACGTAGAGGGTAGAATTAGGCACTTGTAAAATACAATATTTCTTCTCGGTGAAGGGATAGTTCATGCATGTTATCTTTCGCACGTCGTAGCTTCAAGGCGTGCAGGGGGTAGAAATAGGCACTTGTAAAGGATATCTGTTCTAAGAAGTAGGGATAGTAAATGCATGTTTAGTTTTAGAAAAAGTTTTTTCTCACTTCATTCGGTCACCGGTTGATGATGAGGACCATTCGTGTCCTCGAAACGGCCGTCCCGGACTAATTATTATATTACTATATAATAAATTAAACTTGTGTGGTGCGGAGGGTGCCGATACTTATGTGTTGTTTACCATACTACGCCACAGTCCTTGCTATCATTATTATTCATATGTCCAAATTTCGTTTATTTGCAGGTTTGTTCAGGATATTGCAAGCTCTGATAATTGGATTTTTACCGTGTGCAAAATCTCGAAACTATTGATTCGGATAGGCGGTACATCATATGCGAAGCGAAGGAGACCTTTAATGTAGAACACACCTGACTTTTGCTTTAATTAGCTAATTGATGTAAGGATATTTTTATTTGAGTTGCTCGAAAACAAGCGAAAATTTGTACAATTTAAAATAACGCTTGTTAAGTTTCTTTAATTACACTAACTCAAAAACAAATGAAAATCTTATAGGAAGGAATATGAATTATTTTACATTATTTTCGCGTGTCCAATACACTCCTGAAGTTTGATCCGTTTCCGACTCACCCTGTATAATTGATAAATGTTCATCGATTCATCTAAAAAAAGGCGATGTTACTACATAATTTAAACTAAGAGCTTTCTATTCCAATTTGCACATCTCGAATCATGTGAAAAGGGCCAAGATTTTACCCTTAATTAATTATAATGACTACAAGTGGTATAATGAAAATTTAGAAATGATAACCATTCTTCTTGGTTTTCAAGGAGGGTTCACTAAATGTTGTTGTTTTTTCTATCTTTAGGGCGGGCGTGACGCTGAAAATGGCTACAGATAGAAGGTTTGGTGCAAAGTATAGGTTATATACCAGGAGTAAATAGTCTCAAATTGTATGCCTTTTGTGGAACCAAAGAATGTATATCTTTGCGAAACAAAAAATTTTAAAATACTCTTACCCCAAGAACTTGCTCTCATTTAAAATATGGTGTAGTGCTCTTTAGGCAATAATATTTCTATATATGAATTGTCCAAAAACTGTTAAATCTGTTATGAAGAATGTGGCGGCAGGATTTTCTTCACACATACCTCGATTTTTTTACTAAAAATTTAGTGAGTGATGAATTGAGAAAAAGATTCCATCAGGATATACTTCAAATGGAAGATGAAGAGAGACTATTGTTAGTTTCCAGTCAGTAAATCAAGTGGTGAACATAAAGACTGTACCATGGGTCTATTTTAAAACTGAGAAATGAATTTTTGATTTTTAGTTAGGTTTCATATCTTTGTTGTTACCTTGATTTATTTTCACTAATCGAGTAATTTAACGGTGTTTCGTATGGATGATAACGTTATTTCACTAGATATCATGCTCTTCAAATCCAAACTATATTTAGTAAGTAGAAGTATTGCTACAATACAGTGAGAATATATATCGAAAATTGCTTTTTTTTCAAATAAGTGAAAGCAAATATTTTATTATTAATAAATAGTAATACCTATATTATATTTACCTAACAAAGATACAAACTACAATATAAATATAGTATGAGGAAATTGCCCACCAATTGATAATCATCATGGTAAATACGAATCAGGCGGCAACAATATCCAAATCCAATTGAATTCAATCGTCACTTGTCGCACCTCATTCTTCATCAATGCTGTAAAGAATAAAATTGGTCTTTCCATTCTCGGATTTTATATCAAGAAAATGGAAAGGGAAGAAAAAAGAACTCCACTCCACGCTGGTAGCAACTATAACGAACATCTCTCGTTCACATTTCATATGGTATCCTAGTCAGGTAGCATACATTACTTGTAAAAATACGTTCTTTTGAAACAATTGTTCTCTTAAAAAGTACTTCATCCTTGCATATTCGTTCCACGTCGAAGTCATTTTCTGTAAACAGAACGAAATCATAAAACTCTCTTTTGATAATATGTAGTTGTCCCTGGGTTTGGGTAATAGTAATTGTAATTTGTTTTCAATTACTTTTCCCTTCATTATTTTATAACAGCAACCTTTTGGCACGCTATCTATAAATTTTCCTTTGACGGATTGGAAACCTTTCACGTCGACTACGCCATCATCATCAACTAACCTATCGGACGATGCACCAAGAAAAGGATAATCCACATTCTTCAACACGCACATTGTATGTCGTCTCATACTTCTTTAGTGCATCTTTCTGATGTGTGCGGCCGTATATTATTGCCCTTGTGTCATTTCTTTGGTACAACAATGATTTTAGAAGATTGTTTGGAAATATCCTTTTTCTCTTCACTACAAAATGGGTTTATATGTTGTCCTCTTGTTTCTCTTCCAAGGTCCCGCCTTTCTTCAACTGAAGACGCATTTTGTTCTAATTTTTTGAAAAAGAATGTTATTTCGTTATAAACTATTCTATCGGCCCTGATGATAATGGTACCTAGAATTTTCCGTATTTTCATCAGATTTTTATCAATACTTGATAACGTCATCATCATCGTTAATATTACAGAAATTTGTATTAAAAATAATAAATTTAGTACATGTCGCATTTTCTACCATCAAAGACCTTACCTGCAATTTGTATGTTTTCCAATGCTAGGTATAATTGTTAATATACCTAGCCATGACGCAACTGCTCATGCCTACACTTCTTTTAATAGATATCCTTATCACTTATACCACGTTTTTCTTTTCTAGCAGTAGTTTTGTGCTATTTATTGGTTATGTGGTACTATCAGATAACTTGTTACAATAAACATTAGAGTAATATTATTCTGACTGGAACGTTTTGAAACAATAAAACGTTTTTATTTCTGTAAACTCCTACTAAATATATACAGTACATACGCAACATCATTTCCCTTACGTGATGTTGAGAAGGAAATTCTTAAATACTGATGAAAACAAAGGCGTTAGAAAATGATCAACCCTGTACACATACATACTTCGAGGAATTTCTAAAAGCAACAATTATGTCAAAGCAAGATACAATTACCAAAAAATAATGCTAAGATAGCATAGCTTCCTCATGGTATTGATGGAATAATTCACGGCAAACGCAATAAAGTAGAGAGAAAAAAATACACTAACACACGGACATGTTTCTGACTACCCGGCGTCATCAGCGTGGTTTCGAGAGTACTTTTCATATCTCTACCTTCTATCGCTGTTGCCTCACAGTTAATACCGCAACATTCAAAACGACAAACTCGACATTTCTTGGCGCCCTCTAGTGCCAAAGAAACGCATGCCTGCCGTTCAGGAAGCAGCGACATAAACCATCCCCATTCCCCAAACCATCCCTCGAGCAGTACATATGCCTAGAATAATGCCTAGAAACAATAACCAAAAAATTAGCATTATTTTTTGGACAAGCTTCCGTAGCATTTTCACGCATTTCTTTGCTACTCTCTCTCGCTACAAAGCGTACCATAGCAACCGCCTACATACCATAGGCATGGTGTACTAGTCGATTCTAGCGGGCCATTTTAGATAATTTTAAAGAAATTTGATTACTTACCTACAATTGGTTTAGGAAGCATAGGCAGGAGGAGCATCTTCCATTACAACAATATAACTAAAGTAAAATGAACAAACTATGTTTTAAAATAAAAACACTTGGTTCTTGCTTCTGATACTACGTTTGTTTCTAAAATATAATTATATTACTATTAATAAAAGTATAATCTTCTGCATTTTTCTGTATCCTACCAGCTACCTCCAATGGGGACAGCGATCACTAGAAGCGACACAGGAAATATAGAAAAATAACTTTCTTTTAACAATTTTGTATTTAAAAATACTCCATACTTCGACTAACACTATATAACATATAAATTCCAAAGATAGCATAGTCTTGTGCCAATCTTATGATATCTTTGCTCATATGTGAACTTACCATATACTTAACATGTTCCTAATGATCTTAATCAAAGTAGCTATTTTTTGTATGTGGACTCTGACACATGGGCCAAATCAAAGGGGTTTCGTTAATATTTGAATGTGAATAATATCCAATAGGTGCCTATTGTCAGTTATAGTTATTTGAGACTGCTGCTAAACAAACTGAACAGTACTCATACAAGCGATAGCGACACCCTAAATACTGTAAAGTGTCAAATGCCCTTCACAAAAGTTGAAAGATATCAATAGGACTAAAAGTTCTGATTATAATGTCAACCCGATCATCAATGGAACAGTCTCCGTTTATGAAATAAAACGTATATGAAGTAAAAATTGTAACTTTGTACATTGAGGTATGCCACTTGTGTGGTACCGTTTATTAATCTTGATCTACGTTCCTGTTTTTGTAGTACTAAGTTACAAAAAAATATGTGCAAATGTCATTTTTATGGAATAATAACATAAATTAAGCTTGAGTACTATTGCGTAATTCATATTATTGCTCTTGGTATTCCCTAGGACTGGATTAAATAAAAATTATTAAGCTTTATTCCAAAACTAGTCAAAGCCAAACAAATACTGTAAAATTAGTTAGAAAACAGTTTCGGATTCTTTTCAGCCAATAAAAGTGCGTCTGTTTAGTTTATGACGAATAAGCTTTTAGATCAAGAATTTAACGGTGGTACCGTTCTGCGTAAAATATTGTGTGAAAAGTAAGTAACCCCAGTTGATAAAACACAATTTTACTGATTCCGAAATTATGCAAGTAACCGTGTGTTGTAAATCTGTTATTTGTTATTTGACAACATGCGCAACAAAAAATTTCAACGCATATTCCGATTGTTGTTTAAAATATCCAACAGGTTATTTTTTGCCAAACCAAAGCAAAAATTGCAAGCGAATTTTTTTGTAGCAAAATAAA
Organism: Oryctes borbonicus; assembly: GCA_902654985.2. NCBI lineage: Eukaryota > Metazoa > Arthropoda > Insecta > Coleoptera > Scarabaeidae > Oryctes > Oryctes borbonicus. The sequence goes on along the minus strand of LR736918.1, from coordinate 28,665 downwards.
CATTAACCTTATTATTATACAAAAATGTCAACAAATTACTTTTACATTAAATTTGCTTTGAGCTAAACGTGTTTCCAGACATCTAATGGAAAGTTGCACAATGCAGATGCTTTTCAGTTACGTTTGGGTATTGAATTCATTAAAGCTGGCTGTTAAATACGTAATAAATTAACGGCTTCTATAGAATGGCTTTATAAATAATCTGAATGCGTCAGTATTATCAGCCATGCCCTACTTTGAAATCTTACCTCGGGCATTTGGTTTTCATAATCAAACTAAAGTACATTTTAACATGTTATGTAGGATCGCTTGATAGTTCATTGAAAGTAAATCACTTCGAGAGTAACTGATATTTCCTAGAATAGTCTACATGACAAGAAAATTAATTAAACGAACAGTACATACACTAGCCCACTTAATTGGTCCCATTTTACTTTACGTACCAAATCCTTGCATTTGAAAAAATATTATCTGTTGAACTGTATCGGTTATCAACTTCACACTGTAGTGCATGAAGCTGTAAAACTACAGTTATTATGTGATAATCCATTTTTCATTGGACTTCTAGATTAAAGAACGTGAGATAGTAATAAGATACTTTGCTAATCGCTATGTAAGTGGATGAACTGGTGCCATAAATTATTTATCTAATATGACGCAATGGAATTAAGTAATATAAAACTGAAGCGGCTCAGAAAATTTAGATTTTTTGGACGCGCCAAAGTCTACCTTATGATCAGATGGCCGATACTGGTATGCTAAATTAATATTTTAATAGTATAGCCTATTTAGAAATTAATTCACACGCCCATTTTAGGAAAGAATCAAACATGTCTGCTGTTACATATATTGTAATGTAATGTCAAGTACACACAAGCTGAGCTATCTCCGGGGGTTTGAAAGTCGGTATATTTGTGTTTGGAAATGTTTCTAAACAGTTCTCATTGTTAGTTCGTAACCACCCTAACGTGCTTTTTTATAAAAAATATATATTACTGCATTACTGAGTCAAAAAGTACTAACATCGTATAGTCCTCAAAGTTAAGAGTTTCTGAACCGTTAGGATTTCTTTCTAAAGTCTCCATTTATCATTTACTTATATGCTAATACGCAAATATGGGGTTACTCTGCAAATATATCAAAGATACCAGACAGATATATTTTCAGTCTGTTCCATTTTCATGTTTTTTAATTCATATTGTTTATAGGGATTTTTAAGGACTGCTTTCAACTTTTTGTTTGTACAGGATGCCCCAAACTTCTAAAATTGTAAAGTTACCCCTATTGTGTAAATAGAAGGAAATTTTCTGACAGTGTATCTCTCATAAACATTTCCGTATGCAGGATGTTCAATTTGAACCCAGTTCTAAGGATAACTTTTTTGTTTCTAAAAATGCAGGGAAATGCCGTAGATTCAGAATCTGGTATCAGAAAAGCAATTGGCTGCATCAGTTCACTGGAAATGACTCTAGCTTTTAAATGGAACATTTTGCATATTTTGACATTTTCGGAATCTATGAGTCGCTCAATATCAAAAAGCGTTATTTTGGAAAACACCTGTATACAGTATGTGAAAGGTGTAAAAAAAAAAACCTTTCGATTGTGCCCATGTAAAGCTCAAATTTGAATATACTTCATTTTGTACAGTACAATATAATATTAAAAAAAGATTGCTAGGCGATCAATGTATGTACATACATAGGTTATTTTTAAGGTGGTGCTGCAGGGCTGAAGTTTTCAGTAGTTCAATATCTACCAGGTGAGTTATTAATTAATGTTCTATCGACGTCCAACAAAGAGAACACTATGCGGATGCATGAGTGTGGAAGAGAATCTTTATGCTAATACCGTATTTGTTATAGCAATAAAAAGAAACAAATTTCTGTTCCTATACATTAAAAATGAAATCATTTATTCAAAAAGCCATAATTTGCGTTTGAACATTAAAAGTAATTATTTTTCTTCTTCACTATAAACCTCGTGTGGGAGCCCATGATCCTATTTCAAGTGATAATCGTCAATTGCTGCTTCGATTTCTGCAAAGTAAACCAATTTTTTGTTTAAAGAGATCTAGGAAAAAAATGATTGTTTTGTTGTTGTTTTATTTGAAGCGCTATAGTCAGTGTTGCCAGGTTGTTATAGCAAAGCATCGTACACTATAGAAAATATAAAATTTTCCTCATGCCAATTAAAATGGTATTGGCCATTAGATTCCAACCATAATTTTCGGGTATTAATGATGTCAGACATCAACACATCTGTTGTTTTGTATTTATAAATTCCACAAACGAATTTTTCGAGAATATAGAAAATCTCTACACTTCGTGGACGATATGAACATACCCTTAAAGCCTTTCGATATTTTTTGAAAGTAATTGATGCGGCCTCTTTTTGCCCTTTTAAAGAATGCGGGGTTTAAATCACAACCTGTAAGAGTACAAGCCTGATAAACTGTGGCATAGAGATGTTCCCAGTTCGCTATACGATTGCGGATCATGAATATACCTTTTTTTACTGCTAACGCCGTATTCCATGAGGATATTTAAGTTTTTATTAGTTAGATGTCACATTGTCGAGCATAATAATTAAACATCTATGTCAGATGATCTCATAAGACTATTGGATAGAGAACCTTCATCGATCTGGCAGATGTGCACTACTTTTATATGGTCCTCTTCCTGACATTCACAGGACAGGTTGTGGTTAATTACTGAAACAACAGAAAACAAATGATTATTAAAATTATATTTCTTATTTGGTTTAGTGGACTAACTTGTTCTGGACCAGTGATAATGTAATTTGTGCATCTTCCTTCATGTCTTTGTGTACGTTGCTCTATTGAAGGGAAAAAGTACTGATCAAAAATAATGTCAATTCGTAAAGTTTCTGCAACTGTTAACATCTTCATAAGTTGTTTTGAAATGTTACACTTTTTTCCATACTTATACATCCGCATAGAACATTTATGCTCTCCTAGAACCGCCAGAATGGCCTGGCCTTTTTTCATACATTCCTTACATTATTCTATGAAGAACATTAACTTTGCTGAACACTTTGTGATCGTCTACTTCTAGCCAATAAAATCGCCTGGCATTTTTTTTTTAATTTTGAACTATACAAAATGAAATAAGTTCAAATTTGAGCATTGCAAGAGCACCTTAATGGTCAAATTTTTTACAATTTTATAAACTTGTGGGGCGATGATGCAACTAAGGTAGATCTGCCAGGTCGTTACTTTATTAACATGATCAGTATTAAGTTATCATTCTACAAATTTTTAGCCTTACAGAAACACCGTAGTCAAAATGATCGCTAGCAAAATTTAGACTCGAACCTACATCTCCCATTATCCGGACAGATGCGCCAAGTCCGTAAAATAATATATTGGCCCTTGTCGGCAAGATGTGAAAAACCGATGTTTCTGTAGGCTTTTCCCAGGCGCAATTACATCTATTAATTAATGAAACGAAAAGGGAAGTCGTTGGTTCTAATCCTACCGGAGTTGGAATTCTTTCCTATTAATTAAAAAATGCATTTATGTCGGGAAAAACCAAGAAAAACAGATTTTTTTGAGAGTATTGTTATTAACCCTTGCCACCGTGCTAGACAACAATAGTATATCGTTGGTCCTAGCAGTATAGTTTTCAATAGTTTAACATGTACAGTACGTAAACTCTAGAAAATCTATAAAACCCTTTAAGAGTAACGCAATATTTCAAGGAGCTTTCAATTATAGGAGAGAAAAATATTCTGAACAAATATAGCTTTGATGATGTCATACAAAATTCATAAATCAAGTAAAAACACGGAATTATCGGCAAGGAAGAGGACGAATATATCCACTTTAATGCATCAACGCCCCTATCATAATAATTTGGTTATCCGCTGCTGATTTTGCATCCGTGCCGCGCGCGACTTAAAAGTACCAGAGGTTGGCATTATTCGGTCGACATGACGATATTAATAAATCATTCCCAAGTTGGCTAATAAGTGAAGCGTTGGAAAGCAATATGAATGCGCCGACGACAGTGGCGCCCTCGATTGGGACGCCAGGAGAATTATTTTATTGCATCCTGAAAATGCGGGCTGTGGCGTCATTAACGTGGGCCACGCGTGGACGTTCATTGAATACTCCCCTACGGATTAAGTATCTGAATAATACGCTAACTGTCATAGGTGTCGCAATTACATTTTGGAAACATGAGATTAAATAACGTACATAAACGTCTACGACCGTCATCTGCCAAGATGGTCTTCTCCTTTCTTCCTTACGTCATCATTGAGAAAGTTTCGAGTCGTCAGACTACTTTATAAATGTTAAGATCAGCAAGTAACCACAAGAGTGGAGAAATCAAATATGTCTTTCTAACCTGTATCCAAATACTGTTTCAGACAGAAAAGGATTAACAGTTAATGTATTAACCTTTGTCTCCAGAAAAAAATCTTTTGAAATTATGGTACCTTTATTCTACCAAAATATTTCAGCCAAAATAATGAGCGTGATTAGTGTCTACTGTTTCTACTTCTACATCAATAAAAGTGCATGAAAACCGCTTGACCACCCCATACCAAAATTCACTAGAAAAGCCTAAAATATAACTGATAAATTTCTTCTCTCGATAGAATCACTACAGAAACAATGACTATGCCCTTTTATCTAATGTTTGATATATGAGATATGTAATGCATTGAAATAAGAGTTAGAAATAGCTGTAAATAATATCTAATCTTTTAACAATACGATGGATAAGATAGCTGGCGAATCGAATAACAGTGATGGCGCTCTTAAAGAAAAAGACAATATACGTGACTTCTATAAGTTAACAGTGAGAATGGGACATGTGCAAAGTTAATTCAATCCAATGTTTGGACGCAGCGGCAAAATCTGGAAAGGTAGCAGACAGAAAAAGTTGGCGGTGCAATGCGTGTTTCGGTCACAATTCTTCGGGTTCAAATGATGAAGAAGTAACGTTGGTTTATTATTCAAATAGTATTCGGCAGTAATAACTTCGAAAAAGAAATTTGTCAAATTTGACTAAAATACCATGGATTAACACCTTTCTTTCGCGACTTACAAATTAATCAACCAAGTTACTGGAATTTCTTCTACTGGAGGAGTTGACTGCTTAATCGCTTGATCGGATCTTCATGTGACCATCGACTTATACTTTGAAAAAACTTTCCAGACGCTGTGGGTGAAATTTGAAAGAGTTCGAAAAATTTTGTTTGAATGTTAATGGACAATCTAAGAAATTCTAGACCAGAACCAAATCAAATTATGAATTTGTTAGGAAATATAGCTGTAAGCAGTTCAATTTCCAAAAGTCTAAAACAATAAAACGGTTTAGAGAAACCTTTGATCATAAACACAAAAAATATTGTTTCAAAGAAAAGTTGTAAAGGTAATAGTATTTGAAACACAGCTATCCAAAAATGCAAAGGAGTTCTTTAGTCGATGAATACTGCATAACACAAACGCTTCATACACACTAAGAATTGATCATTTCCCTGGTATATATGCTTTTGTTACAAAAATAGATTACCTATTTTGCTTTTGTTCGAGAACTACATCAAGATGCTCTATTTTTGAGACTGTACGTTGCACACACTTCGGCATTTATACCTGCAAGATGGTATCCAAAAGTTTTCAAGACGTAGCGATAAATAAAAGAGGATACCAGGATTTCATTTACTTCTGGTATGTTCTACACCTTGGTAACGCGACAGCACGGTGCACTGATCCCAGAGTCTCTGTCACAAGAGATAGGACTGAAGAACGTCTGTCCTTGATGTACCAACCCTGTAGACAATTCCAATATCAACAAGGACCTGATGTCATCAACTGTTGTTCGGCCATTTCTGCAGCAATCCTACCGAGTTTAAAACAAAACGCCTTTCACCCACGAGGGCCAATAAAAAAATTACAAACAGAAGCAGACGCAACAATGAAAAATTGTTCACGGACAAAGGACGTTTCCACTTACAATAGCCCCACTCGAGATGCTAACTCACGAAACGTATATACAACTCGACGTGACAGAGTTTCCATTCATGTATGTAGTTCGAATTTCGGAAATTGTTGGATATGTCCTCGTACTACTATATAGAATATTAAAGCAGAAAATGTTGCACACAAACCGCAGATTAAACAACCGCATATGGGAAGAGTATTAAACAATAGAATATTCGCTAATGCCACAATAAAATTTAGTGAAACGTTTAAAGCGATTACAAACAAATCATCGTCTGTTTGTTCCATGCTTATAGTTCTGTTGAATACATCGCAACCTGTTAATCCTCTTAATACCTGCATTCGAGGATTCCAACACGAATCCATTAAACGTTACACCAAAATTAATAAAACTTTTGCTATTCGAATAGAAATTATACTTCACCCACATTTTTAAATTTAATTTCATTTTTAAGTTTATTTAGGAAATCCGCTCATAAGGGAGACTGTTTTATTTTACTCCCATTACTTTTTAGCAGAAAAGTTATAAATCCAATGGTTAGTCAAATGTGTCTGCCATCTTTATACCCCGCAATAAATTCATTTAAACAACACCTCTGTGTTTCCATAAAAAATTGCTTAAAACAAAGAAAGGGGGAAAATACGTCGGTAAAATTACACACTAAATTTTAAAGTATACATAACCTTAGGTGATCAGTTCAGATAACATACAACTGGTATGGTTTCCTCTTCTGATCTGATGTACATACATACGAGGTAGCCTAATTAAAAGGTATGTTATTCTTTAATATATATTGTATGTTATTCAGTTTGTGGTAGGAGAAGATTTTGTTTGTTGGTGGAGGCGCGTGTACTAGAATTTTATTGTTGTGACATATTAATGAAGTTTATTTAGTCTGTATATTTAATAAAGTTCATAACGTTCCCTATAAATTGTTGAACGCCATATTGTTAATATAAAATAAACAAAGCAAGCTACTGCGTTGAAAAGCATATTAACATACTGTCTACTGTTTACACATGCATAATGTTATAATTTTCATGAAACGTCTTTATAACGGTTAAGAATTAATGATAGTAAGTTTAATGTCTCCTGACGAAAGAAACCCCGCTAGGTGTTACATTCCGAATTTGATGATTGTATAATAATAGAATAATCAAAAATATTCTACATAGAATAGACTCGGACGACTCATCCTAACTAATTCAGATAGAGTAATTATCTGAACAGGTTTTGATTTATTAACATTGACTAATTTCGATATCTTCTTTTTAAGATCATTTAGTTTATCTAAAACTTTCAAAGCAGTAAGGTCTTCTATCTTATAATGAATCCATTCAGAATATATGATAGTACAAGCAGATTCTTAGTTGGTTTTAAATGCACACTAAACTTCTAATAATCCCAATTGATTAATTCTAAAAACTTAGTTTCTGAACCAACACTTTTAATCGAAAGAATCGCTCTATTTGCTAAACTTGAAATATTCTTAGATGTGATTTGAATGAAATTTGGAAAAATTTTTTTCTATAATTTTTCAGAAATATTATATTGGTATTAACTAGATTAATCCCCTTCTTCTTGCCTTAAAAAACGGGTAAATAAAGTAGATCCGGAAGCCATCGCATTAAATCAAATCAAGCACGAATATAATAATATAATATTAGAAAGTATCTAAACTTACCTTTTTATCCAAACTACTAATTAATCGCAAAATTGCTTTTTCACCAAACAATTTTCTCAAAAGCCTTTTGGAAAATCAAAAAGATATATATATATATATATTATATATATATATATATATTTATATATATATATATATTTTTTTTATTATTTATTTTATATATTATATATATTTATTTTATTATTTATTAAATTTACAAAAATAAACGTATTTTAATGAATGTTGCCTTAGGACGCCTAAACACCAGTCACAACCCTTGTTGAATTATATATGACCGCGGTCAATCTGCTGTAACTTTAGGTTTTCGCTTAGATTGTTAATTCTATTTTACTACCGAAGATGGTAACTTAACTATCAAAACGTGTGCTCCGTGTCAGTGAAGTGTTGTGATAAACATCTTAGTGAAGTGTTTTTCTGGTATATTTCATGTGAAACATCCCGTATATGACGCCCTTTCAAATACGATTGGATAATGTGCGACCACGACAGACTACTGCGCATGTATAACATTGAAATGATCCATTTATGTGTGACGATAAGCTTTCATGATATAAAGAACCCCAAGTAGTAGTTCTCTAAACCAAAGCAGATGCTATTAGTTCCTCTCTTTTTAAAAATAACTCTAGCGCAGCTGTAAAATCTCCCCCGTCTCTTCGTCGCCAACAACTTTATATGGTAGCGTTCAAACAAGCTCTATGATCTTACAATCTTAAGTCGAAATGTTCGTACAGATACGTTGATAACGCGTCTGTCATATGTTCTCATGTACACGAATCTTTAACAATTTCCGATCATTTCTAAATCCCCAACATGATCCTATATGCTTCACCAAGGCGATCGGATCAGACGGTTACCCATCGTTTCCCAGATATTCTCATACACCGAGGTTCTGACGGTGTACTGGGTCATTTCGTTTGTCGAACACTCATGCACATGGATAGATATAGCCTTTCGCACCATCATCACACCCAAAAACTTGGCGTTATTAATTCTCATATTCAAAGAGCCATTTCCATGTCTTGACCCAATTCACTTCCTCAAAAGCTGAATCAGAACGCCGAAACTATGATCGGAAACAATTATTTTAGGAAAGATATTCAAGCCAATGATCTTATTAGCAAGATTCTCTTGAGAGACAACATAAGAACCATCTTCAGGCCCTACTTCAACAGACTATTTTTCCATCAAGGATCGCAATCATCTGAAGGCCACTGGTGTCTATCAGATTCCATTTTCCTGTAGTGTGTACATCGATGAAACAAGGCGATCGGTCAACACTTGAGTTACCATGCACGAGCACTGTACTTGGTTGTTAAGTATAGTCGGATCCGCGCTGTCTGGGCACTAACGGAATACTGAACACTAAATCTTCTCTCGCAACCCCAACTATTATAGTAGAAGAATCCGTGGATCTATAGAGATCTTCAAATGTCGTGATAATTTAAATAAATTTAAATAATTTAACCACTTACATCACACGTGGAAATTCTAACTGATTAAAGCTTCCAGCAACCACCACGGTTCATTGACCCATAACATCTTCGCTGATTTCGTCTAAAATAAACCCTTTATAAACCCCTCCAGAATAAAGGTGTCCCATAAATGTATGAACGAATCGTCAGCAGAAACTCCGATGCAATTCCAACCCAGAGACTATAAGAGTATAGTGTAACTGACAACCGCAAAGGTCTGTGTATCAGATATATCAGTCATAATAGAATTTAAACATTGATATATTAATCAGTTTTTGAAATTTTTGTTAATAACATAAATAGCTAGTTGTAATGCATATTAAACAAACAGACTTACACAGAACGTGTTCCTTTCGGCAGTGAATGGGGGCTGCGCTTCGATTTTCTCGTGCATTTCGAAAATATCTAATCTATAATCTATAATCTCGAAAATATGCGAGGAAATCGAATGGTCGTACGTGACCCTCCGCTACGTCATCATCCATCGCCGCTGACCAAACCAATGTGATGTTTTTAAAGAACGACCTCTGAGTTATTTCTTGATTTTCTGTTTTACTTGGCCCAGTTTTAGACCACAATAAATGAAAGACATACTCGCCCTTTTCCTTTGATCTCTTGCTTGTTTAGAACCCACTGAGATGTAACATGATTTTTTATCCCAGTTCAAAGATCAGAAAATAAAAAAAATGTTTATACAAAAACAGTAGATTGCAATTGAGATCTTCGCTTGATGCTTGGTGTTTTTATTATATACGCTACCACGTAATTTACAAAATACATCATCAGCGCCTAGGAATCATTTCACACTTTCAGATATCACTTTATCAGTTTCTAAGTATCCTGCTTAATAAAACTAATCTCATTAGTTAAGAAGCAGCTAATTAAAATTAACGCTCTATTGTGTTTAATTTAGAAAATGGTTACTAAATTCCGGAAACGGCGACTTGCACGCCATCTAAATTGAAGCTATTTTACTCATAAATCAAACTAGCGTCTCGAAGCCCATTTTTTTGCGAGCCGATGCGCAAAAAACAGTTTAACGTCCGACCGTCGTAAGACCCCTGCATTGTATATCCACAGAAACAAGCATCTGTGCTTGGAGCGAAAAACATAATAAATAATTTATCACGTTCACCGTTGACAAGAAAACAATATCGTGTGTACTTAATAATAGGGGTAAATTATTGTACTTTCATCTTTTATTCCTTCTGTCAGCGCCGTATTCTGGATGCTTTTCAACGGTGGAGGCGTTAAGTAAGCAGATTCAGAATATATGACTATGCATTTGCCAACACATCTTCCAAGGTATTGAGTAGTAATTCGCGTGATTCTTCCATTAACTATTGAAATTGAAAATTTTTGTTATTAGACGCTCTTATGTAACAAATAGTGAAACATCAACATTGATTTAAACACGAAACGGCTATTTTAAAGAAAATGGATTTAGTTGAAAGCAGCTATAACTTTGCATTTTTTCGATTAACACTTTAAATTTCTCCTTTTAAAATTTATGTTGACCATTCTACTTTGAAGTATATTACCGTTTGCATATTATGTGTGTGATCGATTTTCTCTTGGACAATTTGAATCTATTTTACTGAAAACCAACCTATCGACTCGTGCGTTTCTCGACGAAAGCTGGTGTTCCAGTTTATGTGTTTGATTCGTAAGGATTAAGCGGAATTAATTATTGTTACTTGCGCACGCGTATCGGAATGCGTGATCCACTACATGATCTCCTACATTACAGAATTGACTGTTGATTCAGATAAAGTTAATATTATTTGAGACATATCAGGAATGAAGTCATAAAACAAATAGAAGGTAAAGAACTTTAGCTGAGACCAAAAAGACATACTTTTCACAACGTTTCGAGAATATTAGAAAGGTATCGCGGGTTTTATGGCGATGATGTGTTAATTCCAAATTATACCAAGTAGTAGTAAATGGAACGCAGTCATCGCTATTAACGTATACAATACGGTAATTTTTTAAATTTTTACTAGTTCTCCATATTTGAGTGTTACCTACGGTTAAACCCAATAATCGCGCGCTATCACAATTTCTACAGAATTTTATTTCTTCATAGTACCGGTATAGATTATGCACACGAATGCGTTAATGGAGCCACTAATAATAATATTTAATAAATCAATAGTATTCAAGAAGTTTTCTCCGCACTTAAAGATAGATAAGGTCGTTCCAATTTTCAAAAAACAATGTTAAGGTATTCGCTAATCGTATAGAATGAGTAGTCGACTTCCTTAACAAATTCAACGTGTTTTCGGTGTCCAACACGATTTTCTTAAATCCAAGTCCACCGAAGCGGTTTCAATTAAGTTTTTACAATTTATGTATAGAAAAATCAACCAAGACAATTTTGCCGCTGAGATTTTCTTCCATTTATCGCAGGCGTTCGATCGTTTGAACTCGAACTTTGTGCGGGAAAAGTATTAGGTTGGTTTCTTTCCTTTTTATGGACGTAGTAGGCCTGGTACAATTTGGACGGTAGAACCGATTAGAGTTGTGATAACTCAAGCTTCGCTTCTGGATTTTCTGATTTTTCATATAGTTGCTAACGATTTGGCAAGATTTGTCACCTCTGCGCGTGTTATGACATATGCGGATGATAATGCTGTCTCTAAATTCTTCACTGAAGTAAACAGATGTATAACCCGCGGTATGGACGAGTTCTCTACCTAATACTATAGAAACAAATTGATTATAAATCGCGATAAAGTGGTGTTTGTACATTTGAATCAGTAGCGATTTTTCCTTTTCCAGTTTAACATTGGTCTTGGCTTCTACTTTTCAAGCAATGTCAAATTGCTCTGGATTGCTTGCTTATAACCTGTCTTTTGATAAACAAATCAACAAAATTTCTAAAATGCAAAATTTAAGCTACTACGCAATTGTATAATTAAAAGCAGTTTGTGCAGGACTTATCATGCCCCGGCATACTTCAGTTTTGTATAATATCTTAATATGGGGCCGTGCCGATTACCAATGTTGATTTTTGGCAAATCCTACAGAGAATCATGTAGGTCTCTACTCATCGAAAATAACTTTTTAAGCGTTCCCTTGTTTGTACAGATACCTCACGATAGTTTTCGTTAGCAGCATTGTGAACCGGTCTAAAATGCCTCCAAATATATACAACAGCCGCTGAGCGGACTTATATATTCAATACACAAAACATCTCTTTGTTCATTTGCAAAAATGTATTCTACACTGCCTGCTTTTTGAAAAACATTCCCGGACTAAATACACTTAAGAATGCACTAAAAAAGTTTTCCTTTTCTAAACGTTACTACCCTTACGGGAAATTGTACTGACGATGCCGCAGTGCATTCCTAATTGTTTTGCTGTTTCAAATGTGTTTTATGTGTGTTGTCCGTTTTGGTTACTAGACTGTAATTTTAAGTAAATTTTTCTCTGTCAACCAACAACAAACCTTCAATAAAAGCTTGTCAAGAAGTGATGGCACTTGCATCGGTCTAGGTTTCTTGTTTTGAAACCGATAATACAAATAAGTAAGAAATAAGCTTGGTTGTAGTTGGTTTTTAAATAATTCAATAATTGATAATGACAAACGAAACTTCCATATTAAACATCAAAAAGTTAACGAACCGCAATTGTTTTCATAGAGCCCTAAATTTCGCACATGTTCCAAACCACAGCGTGATGTTATTTACTAAATTAGAATTCGACTCACTTCAATCTAATAAATTACGAGACAAACAGTGTGCGTAAGCTTAACTTGTTGAATTTTCTATTTTCTGCTCAAGTTAGTTTATAGTGTTCCCGTCAAATTAGAACAACAGCGTCTCGTAATTTCTAACCCTTTGTTTGGTAACACTTGATTAGACCCTTTTATTGTCGTTGAGAGCGTATCGTCGAAGTGATAAAAGACAAAGACCGGCGACCCGCGTTATCACCCTCTCTTGTCGGAGAATCATAAACTTGCTCTGAAATAAAACAGTAGCTCTCATAGCAAATGCGTAAAATGATTTAGCTTACGCTAAGAATTAAGTCATCTGCCCATATCTTTACATTGTTTCTGTTCCAGTTTCATAGGTAACTAATGAGTACTTAAAAGTTTCCAAATAATTGCTAATTTTCTCACAATACTTCAGCATTAGTTGAGTTTAATATAATGGAATTTACTCATATTCTTCAAATGAACATCTTTATAATTGAATAAATGGTTGGGGAATCCTGAGATTATTGGTTATTGTTATTATAGAGGACCAACAAATCTGACTATCAACCTAACGACTGGTGATGCAGCGTGCAATCTGTTTTTGATCGGTTATGGGAACTAAAGATCACAGCTGCGGAAAACAACAAAATATTCCTTCCAAGTGTAATACGCCCCCAAGTTATTACTAGAAGGTACTTATCATATCAGCTAGAAATACAACGGCAAACTGACAAAATAAATATTAATAGTTGTTTTATTTAACGGGAAACACTCGACGTTTATGGGGCTTCTTCAGGAGAGTTGGTGGGCAACAGTTAGCATGGTAACACAACGTGTAAACCCACGCCAGAGGCGAAACTAACTGAACGACTGAACGTTCACACGTTGATTTACCGTGCTAACTGTTACCTGCCAACTCTCCTGAAGAATCCCCGTACGATTGTGAGCGAAACGTCGAGTTTTATTTTAACCAACGACATGACACGGTTCAAACCCGGAACACGTTTAATTTCATTACACACTGATATTGGGACCTTTTATATTTAACCAAGGTATCAGAAATCACATGTGCCTAACGTGTACTTCCGGAAAAATAGGGGTTTCTATAAATGTTGAGTTTTTCTAACAACGTCTTAAGGCCATTGTGCCTTATTCTCCTTGTATCAAAATAGTTAAAAAAAAGTACACACGAACTTATGAGTCACCGCCTAGGTTTTAATATAACTTCAAAACGGAACTTTCGTCTGATTTCAGAAAGCTGTTTTGAAAATTTATAAAAGTTAATTACTCCAAATTTCGTGAATATTTTGAAATCAAGATCATATTACATCTTTCTAAGAGATGGCGGAAGCTTGAAAGACACCCTGACAGGCTATAAAACGTGAAGCGATATTTCCAGAAACTTCTTCTTCCTTGATTCTTGGTTAGATCTAATTAGTTTTATCATGGGTAATTTCTGTTCACTGAACCTGTACATATTGTGGGAAACTTGATAATTACTTATAATTAATAAAAAAGATGTCCTCAAAAGATAGGAAAGAGATACATTTCTAAACCTCGGGTTAAGCTTGGCGCGCACTAATATAATACCTTCAGTTTAATATTGATGAAAATAAGGTAAAAGAATAATCTTTAGAAAAAGATAGGCAAGTATGTATTGCATCGTGTCCTTTTCTGGTGTTTTTTACCTGTTAATTTCGTTATACACAGTGCAAAAAAAAACAACCTTTAAAAACTTGAGGAATGATGGAGGGAACCAAGATAGACGTTATTAATCTAGGAATGGGAGATCAAATATGTATAATTTCTCTGATGGAGGTCAACGCTTATGCAAGTTATTATCTATTATCGTTTTGTGATTTTAATTAATACGGCAATACTACTAATGGTACGATTAAATAAGAACCAGGTTTTTCTAAAACTACAAAACAGAAATAATATGAATATAACTTTATTTAAGGCTCTAAGGAGAGCTCGGGGAAAAATAAACTATGAATTTATTGATGCTGGTCAAATATGCATAGATGATTTTAAACGTCTTCGCTTCAATAAAATATATGAAGTGAATGGCAAAAAGTGAGTTGCTCATTGTAGGTGTGAATAGATCGATGAGTCCTGAGAAGAATTGGTGTAACATAAAGGCAAATGGAACAAAACATCGCTACGGGTTAAGAAATCAAAGAGACAAGGTTTGGTGCATGCTTTTATAAGCAACTTGTGTAAAAATACTTAGTATTCTTGGCAACTTATTTGCTTTAGCTTTTAGATAAATTCTGAAACCAAATTCTTATCTAATAGTCACCTCAAAAGATATAATTGTGTCTACATCTACTAGTCAAATGAGCAATAGATTTTCCATATATCATATAGCCCGTTTCAAATTTATAAAACAATTTTCCATGCGTAAAGGTTTGAAGAATTGTACGGAAAATAAATTCTTTTGAACACAAATGTATGACCGCTACCATTCGATTCCACAACTGGACTCTATTAAAAAGATGACCTACAAATATTATAATAATTGTATTCCACTCCACTGCAAACCTTTAAACCTAAAAAGAGCTCTCCTTTATATTCTGAAGTTAATTTCAACTTTCAGTACTTCAACGGTTTTATACGCTTTTATACGCTATTATTCGTGCGAATCTTATTAATCATCCACTCGATTTTAAACCCTTCCTAAGAACTTTCCGGTAACCGTCTTCAGCTTATTAATTAATTAAACATGCAAAAAAATAACTTCCTGCGAAGTACGTATCTCACAAGTTAAGTAAAGCCTTTCATTGAATTCTTTAACGTCCACAGTAATATATTTCACATGTACTCGATATTTGATTGTGATATTGTGATTTAATTTAGTTTTAAAACCTTAAGATTATAGGCAATAATACATTGTACTTAATTTCTTTTACTTTTTGATGAAGAGAAGACACATTCAGCTACTTTATTCAATAAATTTTGTATAGTCTTCTTGTTCGCATTTCGTTTAACCCACCTTTAGCTAGAAGAAATACTATGTACGAATGAAATACAAATATACAAAATTAAAAGAAAAGGTTCTTGCCTGTAGCATAAGAAGTATAAGCATGTGTTCGTTTTATACCAATATACTTTACCACTGTGTAAACCTATTGAGAGTATGCGCCGCCATTTGCAGTTTAGGCAAAGCATTAGCGGATAATATATAAATGGGGAAATATTGAATTTCTATAAAAATGTTTAAAAATACCAGATAATAAGTGAGAAAAAAACTATTTTTATTATCTTTAAAATAAAATAGGTATCATAGAATCACAAAATGACTTCTAAATAATATTTGTAAATGAACATATATCTTATAATTATTTTATTCTTATATTCTGCATGTTACAGAAATATTAAACTAAACATGTATTGAAAAAGACTATTAATGCAGCTTTTCATTTTTTAGTGGAAATCTACAATTGTTATATTTTTTATTAAACGTCTTGCAAAATAAATATTCATTATATTTACCCAAAAAATCTAATATTTTCTCCAGTAACATGTCGATGTGTTCAACCAAAAGCACAACATGAAGAAGGCATTTTACAAGATATTTTATACAAACACATATAAATAATTATAATAATAGAAATAATATTTCTTTTCAAAGTTCGGTTTAGTGTAAACTCGTTTATCAGGGTTCAGAAATATAGTTTAAAACAGAAAAAAACACATACAGTAAAGATACGACTGACCAGTATTGGGCAAATAGCCGTAAAATTACTGACCGGCTTCACTTTTCACAACAAAGTTGTTTGTCTAGGGGCAGGGATAAAGGTCTACGAGAATTACTTATTGCTAGTATGCAGCCTTCATAACGTATATAAGTATTTAGCACGACTGAAATCGTTTCAATTTTCTAAAATCGTAACTGATTTTCCATTGTATTTAGATGGGGCATTGGCTTATTTGTTTCGTCTGGAATCTCCAATCCAATTTCAACTCAAATAACACCTTTTTTTGTATCTGTAGGGTATATTTCAGGACGCTACCGTACAGGAAGTGCCATATTCCGACGTATAACATGGAGTTCCACTTACAGCAATTCTCACATGCTTGTCACACTGCTCTTCTGTCATATGCGACATCGACAAGAATTTTACCTGATATAAATGACGCTCGCGCAATTTAATCCGACGCCCGTGTATAATATGTTCGATCATGTATGCCGGGTACTTGCGGGGTAAAAGGTCTTAATTATGGCAGGAATGACGATATGGTTGCACCTTCGGTAATTAATTATGGTAAGTTCGAGAATTCGGTTCCGGGAAAGCGTATTTCACACCGCAGTGTATCACCCGCCTCAGTTGGAAATTTTGCCCAGATGGAGGGGATTAGAAGCATGGATCTGAATACGAAATTGGATCGACATCAAAACGGAAACTATTAGCGTCGACGGGTACTGATGGCTATCCACGAACGCTGATTGGGTTCCATATGCCATCAGCCATGGACGAACGCGAATCGCTGAAGTTATATTAGAAAAAAAAATTAATTAACGGTACGCATAAATATAAATCGAGCTTGTTCCTTACCTTGTTTTTTGAATGACCTCTATATTTCGTCTTTTGTGCTAACTTGATACTGAAACGCTTCCCGTTTCACATCACGTCTCATACCAAGCAAAAGAAGTGATGCTAAATTAAATACAACGCATGAATTGTTTAAGGTTATTTAAACGTATAATAAATACACCCAGAAAACAAAAACATAATATCTAGTATGAGAAATGTAATATATTTTTTAATATACTTTTCATACCTTTCATTATCCAGGGTTAGATTTTTTAATAATAAGTACGCATTATTAAAAAACTCGTACCAATATAAAAAAGTAACAAAGCTATTGAACTTTATAATAAAGATTATTAAGGTGGCGGTAAACATTATTAACTAACTTTTACTATCTAGGTTCTATCTTTTGAGTGATAGCATAATAAAAATCAAAATCAAAATGATCAAAATAATTATTTAGGCTGTTATCAGCTTTTAGTTTCAAACTAAAATGTTTTAAATTTAAAGTTACCAGGGGAAATATACCACCGTAAAGCTCCTAAAGCCGTCGTGCATCTTGTCCAGGCGGACATTATTACAAGAAATATTTAACTAACGTGTGTATAATCTGCAAAACGAGAAACTTAACGTTACTGGAGTGTTGAAAATGGAATTTATATAGGTATTTTTGTACCTACATATATTTTTAAATAATTTCATTCCTTTAGAAAGCCTGAACACTGAATTCAAAGTTAGTTTAAAGAGGGAATATTTTTTTTGTTACCTTGATTTATTCCTTGAAGTTTATATAGTGCGTCCGAAAAGACTGAGAACAAGCAAATAACAACATAATCACTCTGTTTTCTAAGAAAAATCATAAAACATGTAATTTAATGTTTTAAAGAAGTTATCTTTTATAACAGTAGTGACGTCTTTTCAAATGGCAATATAACATTTTAGTTCATTTTTGGATAGGCGTCATTCTTTAAATGACACAAAAAATACTCATGTCTTACATAAGAAAGTATTTGAGAAAAATGTGAAAATATTATTACAAAACTTGAAAACTTCATTCCTGGTTCCTATCCAAAACGTAATATGTGTTTTTCTTTGCATTAGCTGTAGCAGTACAATTAGAACAAATGTTTTCACGATGTAGTTATTTCTCACATGTTGTGATTACAGTGGTACGCAATAGGTTAAAATTCAATTTTGTTTATTTGGAGTTTACTTGGAAATTACGAACAATGGGCTTAACAGAAAAAGAACGTGAAAAACTTATGATCTTTGGTTTTGGAGATAGAACCCGTTCATTTACAGAAGTTTGCCATTTATTTAATGACACTCATTCAGATCGTGTTCCAATTAGTATTTGAGTCGTAGGTAAAATTTACAATAAATTTCGAGAAGCAGGGCATGTTATTAATAGGCCTCCAAGTGGTCGCACTTTAACCGGTGAAGATTCGTAACTCAATGTATTATAATTGTTAATGAAAATCTATGTGATACCACACGACATCTTGCTCAAGAATTTAATATATCAACATCAACAGTATGTGCCGTTCTTTACAAAGACGGGTATCATCCCTACAAAGTCGACTTTACCCCAATAACGAAAATCCTAGTTTACTCAACCAGAAGATATGGAAGCAATAGGATGTAGTAGGTTCCTCCGCATTATACGTAAATATCTTGATGACACGTTTCCTAACAGATGTTATTTTTAGAATTGTATAAAAATTACGAGTACACATGGAACAATAAGCAGCAGCAGCAGTGCGCATCTAAAGTGGATAATGTAAATTCGCCCTTAGCATGTTTCTCCTGATACTTGAACTAAAGTTAAAATATATACTAAAACTCCAAAAAAACAAATATAAAGAGAAGATGTAAAGAGGATTAAATGAATAGATATAGCACTAATGAACAGACAAAAAAAAAGCTGACAAGGTAAATGAATTTTTACTTATAAAGAGAAAATAGAAAAAAAAGTAATACAATTTGTAACTAATTGAAAAAAAAAAAATGTATGCTATGTTTGAGAATGTTGAAAATTTACTAACGAAAAGTATGTAGCAGAGGAATAAAAATAAAACAGACAGAAGAAAGTTTTTCTTTTCGACCCTGACCTAAATACCCAATGAAAAAAAAATATGAACTTCAATTGAAAATTATGTAAAACAACAATATACCATCGAAAAGCTATTTAGTTGGATTCGTATATTTAAAACTGGAGATTACAAGTATTACAAAAAGTAAATTATAAAATATTGTAGCTGTTGAGGTTGTAAATCGAACTCAATTTATTTATAGAATATAATTTATTGAAAGGAATATAAGCATAAACACTCGTAATAACCTAGAATATTAACATTCTTGTTCAGTTGAGTAATCAGTAATACCAGTCGTAAGTATCGTGATATAGAGAAAACTATAACTCTAACAGTAATAAAAGCTAAGAAGACGTATATAGTTATTCATTGTATTGATATTATGATATTTGAACTCTCTTTCCGTCGTTGTAGAAATGCAAATTGTTCTCGTAATAATTATTATAGCGTCACCAATATAATTTACACAAATTCATTTTCACTCAGAACAATTTTATTCCAGAGAATTCGTTCATATCTACACCTATATATTTTGTCTTAGATTAAACATTGTAGCCAAAAGGCATGAGCGTAGCCAGAATTTGGTCAAGGGTACCCCAATTAGAGTTGACAATTTGGAGACCTTTGATCAGCAATAAGAAACGATAGTTAAATTATTTCAGAAATTTAAGGAGCGGGGGCATGGCTCCTCCCTCCCCCGTCTGGCCACGCCCATGCCTAAAGATTTTGGAATCGTTAGTTGCCACATTATCAAGCAGCGCAAATTTTATTGCGGTTGCTAAAAGAAACGACAAAAAGGGGAAGGGAGCTGATTTAAGGAAACCTAATAATAGAAGCAATAAGAATCCTTTTAAAAATCAATTAGGTAATGCAATGTTAACAATACCGCATTTAGAATCGTTACGATTAATATATAGCTGCGTATGCTCAAGTAACAACTGTGGTTTCACTCTGTCCACTGCCGGGCTTTTAGTAGGCAATTATACTTCCAGCCTACGATGATAAAATTAACCGATAACATAGGTACCTGGCCGTTGCACTATATTCTTGCTGTCCTTATTTCTGCCGTTTAATGTAGCATGTAGAAGGTAATTTTAGTCCGTCTTCATAATAGTTTCCCAAATTAAATATCTGTTTTTAATAGATCAATAGATCCGCCAGAATACGTGCATATTTTATGGTTGCAGAAACTCATTATTAAGCCTACAAAAACGAGTCGAACTTCACGAAATTAGCGGAGACTAGATAGACTCGTGTTGGTTCGTCTCATGAGAATGGGTTCGTATTGCCTACTGGTTTCCTCTAGAGTCGACAAAATACGAGCCTGTTTAGTCTGCTAATTTCATGAAGCGCACAGAAACTATACTCGTTTCTGCAGACTTACTCATTATTATCCGTTCGTTAAACACTAGATCGCATACCGTAGTAGAGTATCGTAACTTCTAATATAATATCTTAAAAAAAAGTTTTGTGAAAAGTCACTTTATTGCAAGAATATAATATGTTGTATGTAGCTTCTAGTCAGCCACTTTTTCCAGAATAACAGCAACGCGTGGGGCGAAGATGGTTATGTTGGCAACATTTTTTTTTTCTTTTTTTGCCGCCAATTTTTGCTGACATAGCTTCTCTTTGTTTCAGGCTGCTGTCATTCTGCCACCATTTTATATCCTACTTTGATTAAGTTTTAGTAAAATTTTAATGTGTTTTTATGTAATTATGTGCCCTATTTGTTTTTCTCTGATGAGGCATAAATAAAGCATGCGTAAGCTTAAAATTTCATATCGACATATCAACCTCAGCATTGCTTTTTGTTTAATAGCAGAATTCTGCTTTTCGTTAATTGCACAAAACCTACTAGGCCAGTGCTGTTATCCTCTCCCAATTGGACATCTTATTTCGTTGAAATAGAATGGGTTTGGATTTGATATTATAAAAAAATAAATGTGCAAATTAATCTAAAAACTTGCTTATATATTTTAATTAAACCATTCTCAAAAGCATATTTTCTTTTCAGGGAACAGACAGTTGGCAAGGGCACGATAGCGACCAGGTAAGTGCCATATTTCTATACATAGAACCACTATACTGTAGATATAATTAGCTTTAAATGATACTTTGCGATATAACAATAAAAATGAAATAGCGAAATTTATATTTAGAAAAAAACGTCAACTTTCAAAGTTTGGAGTTATCATGGAGCTTTTCGTTCTACAGCAATAGCTAAAACTGATATCTATACAGTTTTGCGATTTCAATATGGAAACAGCACGTCCAAAATTTTATGTAGTCAATGCACCAGCTTCAAACTTTGATAAGCTAAATATACGGCCGATACCTTTTATTACTTTAAAACCGATATATCATTCGTCTGCAGCCATTTAGAGTAGAGTTCAGAGTATTCACACTATGTACGTATATCGATCTTCCAAATGCAACGACTGAAGTGCATATCTGCAAATTGCTTTCGAAACTGTGTCTGGACTGAAAATCTACTATGGTAATAGGTATGGTAATAGGATAAACGTGAAAAAGTTCAATTCGATTTAAAAAAAGAAGCGATACTGCAGATCTCGATAATCCCTGTCGAATCTACTTATTGAGTTAGTGCTATCCAATTGTTTAACAGCGTCCTAAGCATAAAAGTTTGGTTATCTAAGTTTTGTAGTAATAGCAAAGTATAGGTGTAATATCCAATGAAATTATAGTAACCTACGCTTTATAGTTTTTGCAATATGTTGCGATTATATAGTGGTGTGATAAATTAACAAAGTAAAAGTTAATACACTTCTGAAAGCTTAATTCTCAATATAAATGAATCTTTTAGTGCCTGTTTGATTTTTGAAAACAATAGTTGAAGGTTGTTTCATTATATTATTAAATGAATAGCAACAAGTCCGTGGATATAATATAATATCCCATACCATGCTAGTGGGACAAATACTCCATACCAAAGCCGTTGTAATAAATAATATGTTGCTAGTATAGTTGTATATAATTATTAGAATACCTCCACATATTCAAGTAGTGAGTAGAGTTCTAAAAAAATATATTTTTACAACAATTTTACTTATAAAAGTTACACCATACGACTAAAAATCAGTGAATATAAAACCAAAATCAACAAAGATATTTAGCAAAGAGTTTTGTATTACATATCTATGCTATTTCGTTTTGTTCAACCCGACTCGTCTACTAGTCAATTTCAACCCGCAAATTTTTACCTATACATTCTAACACCAAGCCTAACCTCAATTCCACACTTTATCCTGCTAACTGTCTCTTCTATATGTACGCATAAAACATAACAGAACAAAAGACCTAAAGTTAAATTAACTTTTTCGTACGCTACATACGCTATGTTTACCATGCCTTAAGCAAATGAGAAAGTACATTGCAAAAGGCAGTTTTTGGCAAATAATTCGAATTTCAGCAAAATATGTGCTTATAACAGTAATCAAGCAAATGCTTTATTCAATTCAATACTATCCCCTGTACTTTTGGAATAAATAATGATAGAAATTCAGTTTTTTTTCCTTACTCATTAAAGTCTACTTGGTTTTCTCTCCTAAATTTAAAGATTTCTACTACATATAAAAAATTGGCTTCAAATTTGTTTCAATAATTTTTAATTATGCTTTGAAATATTCGAATCTTGTTTAAAACAGTGCTTTTTGTTATGATTTTTGTGTTCTTCTTTTTCGGCCCATCAATACTTGTTTCATGTATTTCTCAAATAAAAACGGTGGACTGTATTTTGTATTGTTTTATTTTGTAAAAATGCATACACGTAATTGTATCGTCTCTACCTCTATTCTTGATCTGTCAAAAAACAAAAAACTTATTCCCTTCTCCCGCTTCTCGATAAAACCCGAAAACTGTCGACCGACTACGAATGTGTAACAATACTCCTTAGCGTACTTCTTCTGCGTCCTCTGTTTCCTTCCCAACTCTCCTTCTCAACTATTTTTATGTACATTTTGCTATTTGCTGTTGCCGCATTCAGTTTCTAAGCCTACTCTGCACAGTTCTGCTAAATTTCAATTTTGCAAGTTAAACAACACCTTTACAATTACAATAAAACACATGCACTCATCCATCTGCCAAAAATTCTCGAAAAATGCAATATTTCAAAAGTGACTACAAATAGCAACTTAGTTGGTTTGTGAAACAAGCTTTAATATTGAACTGGGAATTTAAAAATTAAAACAATGTGTAGTGTTCTATTTGAAATATAGTTAATGGCTACTCCTTCATGTAACCGGAAGTCATAGATAATTGAAAATATTTTAATCCAATAGCACATATATTTTGAATGTATATGATGAAATATTAAATTATTCATCATATGGTACTACACTTCCCTAGATCTAAAGTGAATAGTTGGACAACTGGTCGCAATTAATGTTATTATAATCAAAAGTTCGAAGGCTCCAAACGTTCATCAGCGATTGAGCGCATATGTTTACATTTAAGGTGTCAAGTCTGAGGAACGTAGAGACCACAGGTATAAACCTTTGCTTGTTATCTACTTTTCTTCAAATACTTTCTCTAAAGATATGTGAACATTTCTTTTGTTATGGGCCGGGTTAAATTCTTCTTTACTTTTGCTTCGTCTGTCCATTATATTTTTTCTTCCTGACAAGATAAGAAGACAAATTCGCAAAAGCGCTCCTTTCTGCGGAAATCCCGTTGATGCTGGTTTTGTACTGGTGTGAAAAAGGTCTCCATTTGGGTCTTTTTAACACTTTTTGAATGGAAATATTTAACGTTGTTGCTACTTCTCGAAGAGACACAGTCAGTCGTATTGGTATAAAAACGTCGCATAACACCAATCTCAATAATTTCATCATCAATTAATTTGTTTCATCTTTTTTTGACTAAATTGTCCATATTCTAAACAATTTTTAATTAATCGTCGAATCTTTAAACGGAATTGACCTGTTCGGGTATCTTTCCTGAAACAGACCTACTTAAAATTGTTTCAGATTTTCCGTAAATTGACAATAAATTCAAGTAATCCTAGTTTGTCAATTCCAAACGTGATATTTTCTTGTACTCTAGCCTTATAGAACTAAATTAATTTTACGTCAAATTAATTGCTGAATATAGCAATTAGAGCAAATCATTTAAGAAAATTAAATGTACGGTTAGGTATTCGTACTAAGCGTTGGAACCATTATCGTATCGACAGTGATGAAAACAGTGCAGTTTTTGTAATTTTGAGTTTCGCTAGATTTTTTGCTGATTTTTCACGTACAGGGGAACACGCATTCGCGTTTGGTTACTTTCATATCTAAGGTGTTGATTTTACTTTAGATTACAACCGATTATTGAATTCATATGTTACTTAATAAAGCAGTAATAATTAAATTTTGGTGTTTGGTTTTTGGATTTAAAATCTGCTTCTTGCACCTTTGTGATACCCCACCTTAGTCTTGATGCAAAAAATCTTATATATACTGCATAGTAAATTTAAATAAGCATCTACTTCCAGCTAATCTTTTTACGATAAAAGGCAATAATAATAGTATACAATAATAATAATATTTTTAGGCAAAACGTATCGACCTTCATTGTTTTGTAGGCTAACTTTTGGGATTATTAACAGCTCCATTCTATTTTTAAGGTAATCAGCTAAGGATGCTGTAAAATTCTATTCGGAGAAATCAGACATACTCGCAATAAATAAAATTGAAGCATTATCTACAGCATTGGTGACATTAGTTAAACTTTAGTTGAGATTGAAGATCAAGAAAGAGATCAGCACGTAATGGAATTTTCGCTGAGTATTATTTTGGTACTTCTAGAATAAAAAATTCGGACAGAAGTTTTGTTTGGTGGCCAAGATTCAACAAATACCATAAAAAATTAAACATTACAAAAATCCATCATCGAGTAAAAACCATTAGCTAACGCCATCGCATCCATTTGAACGAATTCATGAATGGATGTGTACTTTTGATCCTGGTAGATGTTTGTGCCAAATGGCTGGAAGCACATATACTAAACAACATTACAACCGATGTAACCAAAATTGAATGAATGAAGACATTTTCGCTACTTTTGGATTGACTCGCATAGTAGTAAGTGAAAATGACCTCAACTTACCAATTACCAATGTTAAGCATCTTTAAAACAGAGTGAAATTATTCGCAAATGGTCAACGCCATGAGCCATCCATCCATAAATGAGTTGAAAGCTAGTTCATGAAATTTGTAAACTGACAGAAATTCTTATACATTATGGAATCACACCACGTTCCATGGTTCTATGTTGGGCGCCATATTACACCGGGGCTGGTTGCAAACCAAATGAAATTTTAATGAAAATTGCTACTTACCTTTAAAATTATTATTTTTAAATATTTAATCGAGCCTCTTTATATAAATTAGCTGCTCAACTTTGCAGGTCGTGTGGTTCTCGAGTAATAAGTAGTACACAGAAAAAAATGATTTAAAATAAAATAACAATGTTTTATTACAAAAGAAAGAAAACATGAATGATGGTAAAGTGAATAACAATAAAACTAAACAAGAGAAAATGTGTGACTTAGCGTGGTGATGGGTACGGTCCGTTAACGAGAAACCGACTGCATTTTTTTCCTTGTTTATTGACCTTGGCACCTAGGACATTAGCCACGGCAATATAATTAATTATTTATAATATATACTTAAAAACCTAACGACACCAGAAGGAAAGATTGAAGATACCCGAATAGGATAAACTGGGACACACACTTCACGTCACGGGGCCCGTCGTGACGACTTAGTAGACATACGATACTAGACCACGGATAACGGGGATAACATATAAAAGGAATAAAGCAACAAAGGATCAACAGCTATTACAACTTAAGACCTATTTCTTTCAAGAAGTCTACGATATATCCAAAAACAGCTCTGTTATCTAAAGATAATAAACAAGATATATTCACAGGAAACGTATTGACTAGTGGTTGGACATTACACATAAATTTAGTTATATTGTTGGCATAGGTTGCACACTGAAGGAATATATGATTTTTATCGGCTATCGACTTATTATCACATTTACATGTGGAGTTTATTAAAACGGGTACAGGGTACAGGTGTTTCGGGGGACAGACATGTCCAGTTTTAAGTCTATGAAACGCGGCACATTATATTCTTGAATGTAACTGATTTTGTTTGGTAATTTTGGGTGTATTAATACGTAGTGAGTATTAGATGTCTTAGTGAATTTGTTTCATCGAGCTTCCCATTCTATTCTTACCTTTTTTTTTAAATGAGCAACTATATCAGAAGCTGGAATCGGTATTTTGGTTAAATCATTCTGCGGAGGCTTTACAAAGTGGTCTGCCAATTCATTACCCTCGATACCACAACGATTCTTGACCCAAATAAATCTGATTTTATCATTTAGTATGCAAACGATATACTAAAGAAATGATATTGAATATAATCGTATGTTTACTGGAATATTTAAAATTCTTAATTGCAACCAAAACAGCTTGACAGTCAGAAAAGATTGTTGCAGTTACTATGTTGAAAGCTTCAGGAAATTCCATTGCTTTCCAAATTGCAAATGCTTCCGCAGTAAACGTAGTAGCAAAAGGGCTGAATTTATATGATTCTTGAATATCTAGATCGGGAACATAAAACGCACACATAAATCCCACTGCATCTTCAGTTTTGGACCCATCAGTATATATGTGTGTATAATTAATATTACCCAACAAGGACTTCATGTAATTATCACAGTAACACATCGGTAAATATTCCGGAAGTTTGACAGTTGGTGTAAAGCAAGAGTGTAATAATCTACAATAGGTGCTGAGTTATAAACTGATACTAAATTGTGAAAATGCACTGTCTCTAAAAGCGGTTGCCAAAGGTGGCGAATTTTTATGGGTCCAGTCACCCACTAATTTCTTATACTCTTCGTCCGTGGCTTTTGTGGCCCCAACGGAGCGCCTATTATATTTTCCTTATGATATCTTATTCCTAAATAGCAGTCATCTTGCACCAATCGCAACGCGTACGCAATAACGTATGACAAAAATCAATACTTTTCTCTGAGTAACGTACTTGCCTACCTTTTACATATGAAATATTAAGAAAAGATATTCTGGGCGAAATAAAAAGTAATATACACAAAATAAAAAAAATAATAAATTCAGTAAATTAAACAAATGAAATATTAATTAAAACAATATTTAAAAATTGGCGTCCCGTTACAACATAAAATCCCTTATTTTGACAATGGTCGCTCAAATGATTCCTAAAGAAAAATATAGCACAGGAAAGTTTGAGTTGAAGACGGGCTAAAGGTAATAAATTATTTGGAAGAAGGTATATCAAATAACATATGACAAACAAACGCCGAATTTTTAATTCGTCCCTCGATATTTTCTATTTCGACGCATGTAACTCTATCACCTAGAACATCCTTTTTTGGATGAGTGATATTAGATAAATAATTTATTAAAAAAAAAACAAAAAAGTATTCAGACTTTAGAATTAAAATTAGTTTAATTAGATTAATTTTGATACTTTTCGCTATTCCGTATCTTTTTTAAGATATCAATTTTGGTTTTAACTAATCGTCAAATTCTAAACAATTACATTTTGTACTTTACCGACGCGAACTTCACTTGTGTTTCTTGGGTTGTCCAAATGTTTAATAAATGCGTTATACGTATTTCAAAAATATTTGGGTAGGAAATACTGTTGTTATCAAAATGTATAAATATCTCTACTTATTCTTTTTCGGTTGTTTTCTTATTGTTTATGCATTCTTTTAGTTTATCAGGACCCATAGAACTCTTAATGCAAGAAAATTCGTTAAACAACTCGCCATCATCCAGTTTAAGTTTAAAGTTTTTTTCCCTAATAAAATTAATAATTAAGTGTAAATTTTTTTCTTAGTGGAATAAAACGAAGTTGAGTTTTAGTAAGTATCGACTTTCTTAATAATTAAAATATTGCGTTTAATGTTTCGATGATATACTGTTCATCTTCACCAGAGACTTATTTAAGTTTTATTCCTGATCCGTCATTATTGTTGATAGAAACTCGGCCGAAAATTTGTGTGGTTACATGTAGATTGACAATATTTGTCGCATGGTTTTGAATAATTTCTCGAGTGTTACCATCTAAATTTTTGGGCGAGTTTCCTTAACAGTAGAAGGAATTCGCCGATTCGTGCTCCTCCTCCGAGCGGTGAGA
>LR737057.1:0-12178 GCA_902654985.2 Oryctes borbonicus | reverse complement strand
CCCTTTTTTAAGAATCAAGAATTAATAATATCTTATTAAAATGCCACAATTCAAACAATAATAAATTATTTAAATATTCAACTAAGTAAACTACAAATATCCTTGGATCAAGAAAGTCCATGTCTCTTTATAAGGTATTTAAATAAATCCAGTTATCTCAAGCAATACAGCAATTTTGCGTATCAATTAAACCAATCTTTTATCGATTATATCAAGAAAACTGTACATTCTGCTTAATTGTACCGTATCTCTCTCAAAAAATATACTAAAATTTAACGGATACACACAGTCGAACTTAGCCTCACTTCGCTTTGTGGCAATCGTATCGTACGGTGCCTACCATCTCGGGTTTCGTTTTTATTATGCCAATTACCATTTATCGCGCACCTGTCGTTACCTGGCCGCGACAATTACGAAAGTGGTCGTCAACGTCGTTGGGTGATTCAGCGCTTCACAGTTCCGAGTCCCCAGCAATCTAAGCGTTGAATCTAATAATTTTTCCTGCTTTTCCGTATACATCATATGCTCCTTTCTTTCTCGCTCGACATTAAAATTATTCTTACCTATTCTGTCTACTTTCTTCCATACGTGTATGAACAATCATTAATTTACGCGGTTTGTGGAGTTCTCATGGTTATTAGTTGTGTGTGATATCGGCACGTTAATTAACGATCGTGTTGTATTACGGCTGGAAATTTGTCAACGTTTCGGCTGACGAGGAAATAGTGACAAATTCTCGAATGCCACCATTAAATAAGGATATTTTTAATTTTGAACACCGATCAATGTGTTTCTCGGTATAAGTTCCTTGTGGCTCTATATAATTAGTCAAACTCGTCTAAATAATAGGATTTTTACGAACTCAAAATAAGCCTCTGTCTTGACAATGATATCTTCTTTTGACGACAAGCCATTTTTTTAACATTAAAAAAAGGAATCTGGCGAATACGGTGGGTGGAGTACCAATCTATACTCTAACTAGTTCAACGTAGAATCGGCCCAACAAGCTATCCCATGACTGTTCCTTCCTTCTCCAAATAATCAAGAATTTTTCGGGCTGATGGAATTGTCTTCGTTTTCTTGAATGAATGTTCGCTAGGAAAACCTCATTTTGCCGACTGATTTTTGATTTCTGACACGCAGTTGTGTGCCCATACCTCGATACCTCCTCTAAGGTCACATAATGCCACAAAAGCTCACTCGTACTGTGCTTAAACATGTCTAAACATTGCTTTGAATTTATGACGTGACTCCGTTTTTAATCAATCGTCGGCAGACGCGGCTCTCATCTTTCTCATACTTCATTTTGTTTTGCACGCGTTCAATTATGATGTTTACCGTTTTAATAATCCTTGTAATTTTCACCTAGCGATCTACCAACACTTGAACCCATGAACTTTATTGCGTGTATTATTCGTAGCCACCTCAATGGGATCAGCTAGCCGCTTCTCATCAGAAAGTAACTTAAAATCAGTTTTCCTTTCAAAAACTGGCTTTACGTATTATTAATAGCTTGCATTTAAACGTCTTATGTAGAAAGTCGGCGCATTCCTGCCATTTGCAGTTTGTACGTATGGGCTGTAGCAAGCTATTTTCACGGAAATAAAATCTTTTTAACAACTGCTGAAGTTTGTTCGTATAATACAAGAAATCCCAATTTTATGAGATCTGATAGGTTAAAAAAAAAAAAGATATACAATCATTTGCCTGACAACGTGATTGATCTATGATGGTTTGAACCGTTCGGACGCAATAACGTCCCAACGTAGAGAATTTTGACTGAAAGAGCGTTGGGGTTGGTCTCAATCAATTTAGCAGCCGATTTTCTATCTACAACCGCATATTTTGACGACGAATATACCGTAGGTAATCTGTACACGAGTTATTGTTGTTTATTCATCTGCAGGATACTAGATCCAGTTCGAACAAAGAGTAATTGCCTTCCTTAAAATACCGTTTGCGGTAATCACCTCCACGAGCCGTTCCGTCGTTGCACGGCACGTGTTTTCAAAATGTCAATGCGAACAACACGGTATTAATTTACGTCGGCCGTATATAATATGTAAGAGTTCGCTAACTACAACACCAACAACCATATACAACCTCTACGGTGAGCCCGCTACGCTCGATCATAAATCGACTTTGCGCGGATAAAAAATTGGACAGAAAAAGGTCAACCGCTATTCATACACACACATAATGGCCGGGCAGTCGGCTACAACAGACAGCACGCAGATCGCAATCGCGAAAGACCAGAAAAGTTCGAATTCCTGCTACTGTTATTCTCATTAATGTATTGCAACTGTATTCGAGTTGAAATAGATTAAATTTAATTTAAATCCGATTATAAAGGAGGTGATTGCGTTGATATTTGCGCGAGATATTTTTTGAATTCAAGCGATGGAGTATGGCCCTGGACGGTTGCCTTTTAAGTTGCAATTCTTTAGAAAAGTTCATAACCTAGGATCAACACTCAGCTCAATTGTTATTTCTAAAGCAGTGAAGTATCTGCATGTAAAATAGGAATAAAGCCTGCGAACGTAAATTTAGAGTGAACTTGCTATGTTGTCTATTCTAAAAATACCAAACTCTTTGGAAAATGAAAGAAAAAATTATTAGGCTTCAATACGCTAGTAGATAAAGTCTGCTAATTTCTCCCATTTAAGGTTGGCAATTTTTACTGTGGTAATTTCTGGTCTTGTTTCTACCATTGCGTGAATTAAACAATTGAGGTAATAATACCCTCTCGGGCCTAGTACCTTCCAATCTATTGCCCCTCTCTGTTTATGAAAACATCAGCACTAACTGATGAACTGACGAAATTAGATCAAAAACTGATTCCTGCCATATCGCTAAAGTATTCCAGGCAGATAGTAGTTAGCTATCTGAGACTGTCCAGAAACAACCCTTGCATGGTTGTTTCGCAGAATGTAAATGGACATTGCTGGCATTCTCCTGCAGGATGGGACTAAGCAAAAACCTATTCTGCAGGGACTGTCGAACTGAAGACGCAGCACGCGAACACTCCCTGTGTGCTCTGCGCTGGTGTCAATTAGAACGATCATTCTAGATGAGTAGCTGTTAGGCCCTAACCTATACCAAGGTTCACGGTTTAAAGGAATTTCTAGTACCCAATGGGCCTATTGTAACTAAATGCTGTGAGATCCGCTTCACCCTCTGCACATAATTAACTATCAAAGGATGCTAAATATAGTTATAAAATTGCACCATTTCTTATTGTTACGCCGTTCAAGTGATCCATTCAGGCACCCAGAAAAAAGTTGTTCGATTGCGTTGAATAATGCGCATTATTCGAAATCTTGCAGAAACTATTTTAAAAAGAAAAGCAATATTTGCACTACTAGCAACTGTCCATAACAATAGAAGCGGCTGTATCAACGATCAGATTCGCAACTATATTACGTAACCAAGTTACGACACATCGTATTAAATCTTATTAACACCATTATTCAATATTACCAATTAAAAATGCGCTTCATTATTTCATAAAAAAATTTCAAGCAAAAGTTACGTTTTAGAGGAAAAGAATTCGCTTAACAAAATCAAACGTTACAAGAACTTATGCAAAACCCTGTATATAAGTGTGAGCGGCAACATGTGATGGCAATATCGTTAGAAAAAAAAATTCGATCTTAACAGATGTTAATACTTACCTTCGTTGAAGTATATTTATTACCACCTTCTGCTATAATATGGAAAACGATAAATTTTTGGCCCGCCAACGCGTTTCGAGTATTTTAGGCTTTGAGGAAGCGCTTGGTATTTATTACAAATGTCCGCGGTTACATCAACAGGAATTTAGAATGAATCACGCTGTTACTTCTGACGTCGCGAGACCTTTTATTCGCGGCTAACGTTAAATAAAGCTATTTCCTGCACACTTCTCTTTTGCAATCTTATCTAGAACTTATTCCTAAGCGAAAGATAACGTTTAAAAATAGATTTTTCAACTTTAACAGTTAGATACATAATAACCAACGAACAAAGCAGAGAAAGAACAATTAACGGCTAATAAGCGAACGCTATTTTTTGAAACATCGAATACTTCGTTACCTACACATTGTTATTGTCCGTATGGAATGTTTCTCTTCATTACGAGTGGACGATACGTTTTATTTCTAGCGCAACCGATGTCCGTAAAGGCCTGACCAGGCTGTAGTGCAGAGGTTCTGTAGCGGCGAGAATTTGCCAGGTCATTCTCGAGTAATATTCTAACAACAAAAAGCGATTTGATGACCTCAGGATGAGATCGTGGATCTTTTTGGACAGTGCAAGGTATAGAACTTGAAGAGAAGGAAAATACGGGCGTCGTATCGTAGAGCTTGAGATTTACCTACGAGCAATGTTGAGAATTATATTAAATTTTCAATCATGTTCAACAATCGAATTTGCAAAATATTTCCGTGTAAAAATTCGAAGCTACTCGATAGCTTGTTGCTGCACCTCTGGTATTTATAGATTTAGTAGTCCTAGCTTAGGAGTATCATCGGAAGATTGCCCGGACTAAATAATTCAAGCGTTTTCGGAAGGCTCTTGGGAATAAGACGTGCGAGTCTCCGGACAACTTTTCCATTAAATAATAATAACGTGAAAATACTCATTTTTGCGTCGACTTAAATTATTTCCAAGAAGCTAAGGATAGTAAGCAACCAAGGGTACCACGTAAACCAAAATCACAGAGTTTAGTGTTAATCCTCCTAATTTATTACTTCTTATAGCATAATGCTTTACAATGTGACAACCATTTGTTATAATTTTGGCTACAATTTCTTATTGTCGATAATAAAAAGATCACTCATGCGTACCCTTTCACATTTTTCTTACACTCTGCTGCAGAAACTTAAACCGAACGACTTTCGATTCAATTCGTGCTAAGACGGCAAAAAAAAACCAACACGTAAAAAGAAAATCAAAATGGAAGCGATTACAAGGTACAGCATCGAAAATGTCATTGGAATTACAATAACAATAGCTGACACGACCTTCCTAGTTTCTATTTTTTTTTTACCTCTTCAATTTATTTAGTTATTAACGAGATACCATTCAAAAGCAAGTCGTAGATACTTATTACGACATCGAAAAAAGAGCCGGGCTTTCCCAAAAGAACCTTTGCGGACAGAAGACAAAGAAAACAAGACATTTAGCTGCGGAGAGATCGACCATGGTAAATTCAGCGATATGATTCTTGTGATTTATTACGAAAGTTCACTCGCTAATGTGAGTGAAATGGTTGCTTTTGAATTACGTAACTGGGCCGTTACCAATTCCTACGCATCACGCATGTCATCATCAACATTAACATCGCACCACATGAAATTACAATGTGACAGATTTAAAAACTTTGAAGCGTTAATTTATGGTTATGGCTATTGTTTTTAAATCAAAAGTGAAATCGATCCTATTATTCGCAACCATCAAATACATATACATGGACATGGACATGGACATATACAGGGAGCTCCTAAAGTATCCCATCTTCCACACTAATATAGCCAGCATTGCTATTTTTGTGGTTTAAGTTTTGGCGTTATGGGTAGCTTTCTTATTTTAAATAGAACATTCTGTATTTTTGCATATTTTCGGCAAGGCATTCGAAAAATTAATTTAATTATGTCACATTTGTTAACTTTAACTTAGATATGCGGCATGCATAGACAGGACGCTAAGTGCTAAGTTAAAGGCTTTTCAGCGCAATACAAAGGCTTCAGTTACATGTGTTTGGACTCAGAGAATCGCTCCAGCAGGCAATATTATTTCGCCGTTGGTCTTGAGTAATGAGCGCAGTATCCAACGCGCAGCTATTTCATGCCCAAATCATCAGCCAATACATGGCAAACATGTTCTTTAGGGATGCCCATAGCCTCTGGTATTTCTCTAACCTTAATTCGAGAGTCGTCTAGCACCATTTGGTGAATTTTTCCGATGCTATCGACGTGACCATCCATCGTCAACCACACTGGCACGATC
This sequence comes from Oryctes borbonicus, assembly GCA_902654985.2. NCBI lineage: Eukaryota > Metazoa > Arthropoda > Insecta > Coleoptera > Scarabaeidae > Oryctes > Oryctes borbonicus. The sequence goes on along the minus strand of LR737057.1, from coordinate 6,190 downwards.
ACAGCTGCCTATAATGTCACTATCACAAATGATAGTACAGAGTCTATATGAACGGCATCCACCTCACGAAGCGTCTTAACTTTCACATGCAAGGATTTAATGACGACACGATCTTCGATTTTTTCCATTTTTAAAGACAATAGCATCAACTGATACAAATGACTGTTAAACAACAGCAGAGCGTCCAACATTATTAACATTTTACTTAGTTAAATTATTTAATTATAATTAATAGACCTTATTTGTTGTTTCAGGTGATACAACCCCAACATCAGACACCCCATTAGAAACTCAAAACCCATCAACTAAACCTTCAAGAAGGAGACGTGTAGATCGAACGAACAACGCCAGCTTAAATAATAATAACAACAATAATAACGGGCAAATGCCCGATTTTACCTTAAACAATAACAACAACAATACCACTAGCAACAATAATAACAACAACAATAATAATAACCATGTGAAGAACGAAAGGTTGAGTCCGGGAACTCCGGACAATTCTTCGGGATCAAGATCGATAACGCCGTCCTCCGCCTCACATCCCGACACACCCCCTGCTCCGGAAAACAACCCCATGCTGGCATCTTTACCCGGAAGAAACTACAGTGATTTTATGCGAAGTTTAGCAGCGAAATACAATAACACGAGCACTAATGAGTAAGTTTTCTTCTATCTTAGAGGTTTCTATAAGGAAAAAGATTATTTGTGCTGCGAGCATAGGAAAGTTCCATTAAAATCAGTTGAATATTCATAACACAACGCATGCTTACATATTACATATTACATATTCATTACCAATTAACATGTATTCTTGTTTTTTAATGGGAAATTTGTTAAATTGTACTTATTTCATTCATTATTTTCAGCAATTACATAAAGCAAATAGCAGATAATTATTACTTACTTCTTAATATGATGGTTTTATCGTAAAAATATAATACACGGATTCTTCAGAAACTTTGAAGTGCTGTAAAATAATAATTTTATCTTCTATATAAAAAATTCCCCAACTTTGAAGACAGCAATACTATTCACAATTAAGTCTAAGATTAAACCTACGTATTGAAGTTGCATCATGGGTAAGCACTTCAAGTTGCAGGGAACTTAAAAGTTAATAAATTAAACTTATTAGGAGGGTTGCCTTTAATTTTGCATATAGCCATAAGAGCAAACAGTGGGTCAACTTAATGTTCTTGATTGTTTTTCAAAATCGATCGTATTAGCGAATGGAGTCAAAATTGAACTGAATGAGTATATAAGACTCTCTTTTAAAGTCTCGTAAACGTTGGAATTTAATTTTAATTCTTGGTCAGATAGGAACAACTTCGAGAGGAAGGACGTGTTAAAGTTTCTTATGAGGAATTTATCTGTCTTTGAATGATGTTTGACGGTTTATTGGTGCGGTTTCCTCCCTGATAAATAAATTAAAATTATATTCAAAAAGATAAGGAACCCTTCCACCCCCCATATATTCAAGTTATACGATGGATTTTCTTTCTCGATGTCATCGGCGAAAGGTAAAAGGTTAAAAGTTACCCTTTCTAGGTTAAAAAATCGCTATGGTGTTTTTTTTATCCTTTTGTTGCATATTTTAATTATTTCATCTATTATAATGGTAAACAGGTAGGGCATAATGTTCTTCCTTGTCTAACGCGAGAAGTGAGCAGCATAATGGCAAAATCCCACGTTCTTTTCGAAAAGCTACATTTTAACCTTTTGATCATCTTGTAAAATTATCAAAAAATTTCCCAAATGAGAATATATTACAAAATTTCTTTGCAACGAAATTCCTAAACGTTAAAAAATATTATATTAATCCACACGTTTAATATCGAGAGCAATGTAACGATCTCGTAGAATTCCGCTAATTCAGCAATTTATAAACATGCCCATATTTCAGACAAATGCCATTAATTTGAAAGAGGAACGGATGTTTCGAAAACTCCAATTTATACTAATAAAAATTATTCAAAACTTAATGATTGACGCATATTCTACTATAATATATTGCCACCTTTTTTTCTGCTTGGTGGGTTTTCGAAATCCGGCCAATTACTTCAGTTTACTACCATTGGCAGCTGTTGGTAATGGTAAGGTAACACATCAAATCAAAATGTTGAACATGGCGAAAGTGAAAGTCCGTGAAATATGAGATACTACGTATATGTACTATAAAATATGATTTGCGATTTATGGTTGTTATATATCTGTGTTCGCTAATAGCTCCTAATTTTTTCCGTTTCTTGGTTAATTTATGGCGGGAACCGAAAATGTTCTAGGACATGAATTCATTTTTATGTAACGGTTAGGCTTTTCAGATAGTCCGTTTTTTGCTTCTAAAGATATATACACGGTGTGATTTTTTGAAGACGAATCCACCTGAATTATTTCAGAAATTAGCACGACAACAACAAGTTAACCAGCAAATTAATTTTCATTTTTATCTGGTACCTAATGTTGGATATACTTGTATCTTGTTATTAATTATCTATTTCAGTTACTTCACGGCGGTCAGAAACGGTTTTCCACCACCTCTTGATCCTCGTTTCAAACCAACAGCGTTCACCAACATCATGCAGAATCTCCCTACCACTTCCAAAGACGAAAATAGTAAGAAACCAGATTTCTCTGCTATTTTTCCTCCCTTCGCCGCAAATTCCCTCCTTCCGCCCCTCATCGATATGTCATCAACGCAAGCCTTGCTCGCCATGATGAGGACCGCCAAGGAATCGGAGCTTCAAGGTCTCCTGAAGAACGTCAAGCGACAAGAAACCTCTTCACCATTGGATCTGTCGGCCGCGGCTCCTCCTACGAAAAGGGCGCGGACGAAAGCACCCTCTACCGGAAGTAATGGCGGGAGTACCTCGAACAATAATTTGATCAACCACAAAAGGGACCAATCGGAAAGTCCAAGATTGCAGGAGGATATTTCCAGTTGGACTGTGGATGATGTGTGTAATTTCGTTTCGAGTATCGATATTTGTGCCGAGTATGCTCAGGTAAGTCCTTTTTTTTTCGTATTTCTCTTCCAACCTTCTGGAATTATAAAAGTGCGCCTCGTGGAATATTTCCATATATACAGGGCGTTTCAGACCTCTCGTCCACTATCATTTTCTCGCGGACCATTGCAGCCAGAGCAATGTGATGAAAAATCTGATGACAAAATCCCATCGAAAGAATCACCTAACAATATTTTCATTTTCCAGGAAACGTTCCGTTATACCGGAAGCGGCATTTGAAGCTAACCCTTTCTGGTTTGGTAACAAAAGATACTAACGTTCATGTTTTTAAACTATTCATTAAAAATGTTGACCTTAAGCAGGTTTTAGGAGGTCTTGACCCTAGGTTGTCTGAACATTATCTGAAAATTTTCACAACCTACCAATTACACAATAAGCACAATTCTACAATTCCAGAAAATCGGGGCACCTGTATGTAGCTCAATAATTCAAGATTGACAAATTTGTTTTTGGTAGTGGTTTATGTAAATATAACGCGCTTTCCGTAAGAAGTAACCATCAATTTTCCCAAGATCTCTAGATTAAATTCAGTTGGACTAAAAGTTTATTTCACTTTAATTTTTTCTTATAACCTTAGCTTCTTCCCAGGCTATTGCTTACATAAAAATGCAAATAAGCCGTATAAAGTCAACATCCAGCTCAAGCACTCGATTTTATATTATCTACGATTTTATACGGCTTCGACAGTTTAAGCGAAGACACGGACCTAACCGATCGGCCGTTTTAAGTAATTCGAAATTGGTTAATTGAAAACGGGACCCAATTAAAAACGGATTTTAGGTAATTTAACGCGAGATGGAGCTGCGATATCCGTCATTGCTTAGCTGGATATCCCGAACGCGTTAGACGAAGATACCCAGCCATATACCAGTTATTAGTCGAGGTGGAACATCTGTAATGACATCTTCATAATACGAAAGTCTTCTTCGTAAACAACCACAGCGCGTTGTTTGGATTAAATTGGAATTGTAACGATTTGTCTGGACAGCGGACGTCTCATGTTGTTGAAGTATTTCGAAGATTGTGGAATTCTAAACTGGCTAATATAAATGGTAATGAAGAACTATCTTGTACTAAACGTGAAAGGTGTCCGATTACAATTTTTTTTACCGAAATAATTCTATTTTTGGGATTGGAGATATGTACTTTAAGAATTGTATAGATAAATACGTAAAACACGATGCCCGACATAAAGTTGGTCTTATTTAGCTGCAGTTAAGTAACTTGTTTGGGAAAAAAAGCCATTATAAGATTTCATATTCTCAACTACCTGAACTTTTAAACTGTGCAGCTAAGATTTCCTAATCATCAAAATGAAATTCAACCGTTTATGTGGACGGTTGAAAAACTAGCGATTGCCGAATATATTTCCTGTTTGCTTCTTTCTAAGCGTCGTGATTAATTTAGAAAATTTTCCAGGAAATTTGGGCAAAGACCATTTACGTGAAGTTATTCAATTTTGAGCCATTAAACGGCGTTGAACAACGAAAATTTCAACGAGAACGAAAACTATGCACGTTGACTGTAATTACTCGCACACCTCCTTTAATTTCACCTCAAATTATTTTTTCTTGTACTATATAGCGTAACAGTAGTGAGAGAGAGAGGGCGCCCCCTTGTCTAAGAGATTTTTGAAGATGTCCCCTTTCATCCTTACATTGCTTATCGTTTTCTTTAACATTATACTTAGCAATCGGACTTTCTTGAAAAGTATGTTAATTTCCTCGTCCTTCGTTTATTTAAAGGGTGGTCCCTGAGCTCCTCACTGCGACAAGTTCAGATCTATTGTGGTTCTTCAGGTATTAGATCATCTTCGTTGGATTTGCCATTTTTCACCAGACCTAACAGGCTCGTGAGTGTAATTCCTCTGAATAGGTTTCGACCTTTTGATATTCTAAGTCAATTTCTAAGAGCCGTATTCCTGTGAGTTTTGTGCAGTCAAACTGTTTATATGGACGGCTTTTTTTTCTTTCGTCCGGTGTCCTATTGGCAAACTTACGATTGTTTTAGCAGAGCAGTAAATTGGTTGTAAATTTAAATCTGAGCCCAAGTGAATTCATTAGCCTGTCTTTAATTTGGAATATTTTCTTACCAGCCTTGAGATATTTTTTCTTTCCATTGCTTAATAATCGCTTTAAGTATCGTGTACGTAATTCCTTGAAGGAACGCGAGGATTTGCCAGCATTTAACTAACTTACTTGGACTATTTCGTTTATTCTGACGTTGCCTCAAATGTCCTCTTGTCCTGCTACATAAACCGAACTCGCTTTAGTTTTGTTACCGACTCTATTTAGCGGGTTCGTGCAGTCTCACATCAGTTTTAACATCGTCTGGAGCACTACTTCATTATTTCAATAGATAACAACGCATCGATATTTAACCACATCTTTACCTATTTAACTGTAATTTACATAGCAGCCGTCGGCGTGGTTTGCAGACTCAAAATTCACCCATTAATAAGTAAAAATTTGACCACGGTCAAGATCTTGCTCATTCGTCTAAACTACAAATGTTGGAAGATGCTGCAACAAAAATTGAGAGAGCTACATCTTGAGCAACCTATGGGTCTTAAGAAGTTAAGTTTGCGAATTGTTTATATATCAGGGAGGTCAAACTGATATCGTGCAATCGCTTCAATGGCTCTTAAAGAACAGACAATAATAACAATGAAACAGCTTTAGGTTTTTGAGGGTTGTTGAGCTCAGGCAAAACATTATTAATCGTTATACGACATTAAACATTCTTTATAGCTTAAATGCGAACACACGTTCAAACTCACACATACGCACGCCTAATTGATCTCAACGTTCGAGTGGAAGCGCATGACCCAGTCTATTATACTAAAAACATATCCTAGAGCGAGCACAAGTCCGAGTCGTACGTATGAACCAATGTATCTTTCACGAACGAAATACCTGTTACACGTAGGTACATATAAGGAAGTAAAAGTTCGCGCTGACGGGAATCGATGACCATTTACTAATAAATACGCTTCATACATACACACTCGTGTACCTATATACATGTTTTACGTCTCTCTCTTTCGAGAAGTGTAACACAACACGACCACCTTACCTTCACTCTGCTGAATGCAAAAGACGTAAACACTTGATTCGTTTTTCTTCGCTCTACATACAAAGAACCTCTCTCGGACGATGTTTTTTTTT
>LR736914.1:833855-959279 GCA_902654985.2 Oryctes borbonicus | reverse complement strand
TGTTACCTCGCACTTATCACAACGCGCACAGGATAACATGGAAAAAATCAATACTTTCCTCTGACAAGGAAACTCCCTGAGGTGTTACTCACTGATCGGTTTGAAACTTGTAAATTGAAAATTTGTAAGGGCCATCGAGTATTATATATTTGAAATTGGGAGAGAGGAGGGCTATCCAAAAATAGAATATGCAGGATGTTACATTGAAGAACACAAATATATAGGTTATGCGCGTCCCCTACATGCAATTTTGATAGTTATCACATTTTCAAAAGGTGAAGAGAGAGAGAGAGAAAAGATTACAACCTTTATTTAAAACTTCCTTTTTCTGTATCTACGGAAAGGAATGTAAGGGAAAATAAGCAGTGGTCAAAATAAAATGAGTAATCCTGTACCACATGTAGATTGTAAATTGCCTAGTTAGCTTTTATTATTAGTTGTTTGGTAAGTCCTAGCTAATAAACAACAATTTCCATGTTTGAATCAGCCACAAAATAATATTATACATGTATAAAGTTACAGGTACAGGTGCATTTTACTTTTTTCGGAATTTAATCAAATTTGTTTGTAGTCCAATAATAATAAATCAGCCACCGTATCTTTTACAAATGGTAAAAGTGTACTAATTAGTTCCCTTTTAGATGAAGAATTACAACAATCTTCTTCGATCAAGTCGAGGACCGAGTGAATGTTTTGCTTTGTTTGGAATCTGAACTGAAAATAACAAAAATTATCAAAAATTAGCTAAACTAGAAATGAAAGAAGTTGCCTCGTACTTTCGGGGTAATGTTCTCCCATTTTTTTAGGGTGTAGCGAGAGGAACTGAAACATTGAAAAAATTTATGTAGTGGGGTTCTAGAAAAATGCAATTTTGTCATCCTACATGAAGATATTATTAATACTGAATACAAATCGTACTTTATAAAATAAACCGCATCCTGTTCATATATTTCGGTAGAGAAATTTCATTTATGTTATATCAGTATATTTGCTTTCTCTATTATTAATAGACTATATTTCTAGCACGGACTGAAGATTCAGGGCTATAGCAAATTTTGGATATTAATTGCAACTGTAATTTGCTGCTGCCAGATTACCGTTCGTTGATGATAAATATACTGACTTGCACACAAGTCTTCAGAAGAATCTTAGAAAATTGTTTTCTATTTTATAGTCTCCCTTGCATGGTGTCCAAGTCAATAGTATTTTTATATTGTAATATTACAAGTATTGTCTGAGAGGTCGTGTCATCACCCCCATCCACACATCTCGTCTAGTAACTTAAGTTTATCCACTTTGTTACACTTTAATCTGCAATGCATAAAAAATGTAAATAATATCTTTATTCCAACGTTCAATAGACTTTTTCTACAAATAACAGCCTTATTCGTATACAGTATTACAGTCCGCTCTTACATACGATCACACATTTTTAATTAATCATTTCATTTAGTCACCGATCGTCGTTATGTACAGTTTGTATGTGATATAAAACCCATATTTCTCATATTTCACAAACGACACTTCGTCTAATAATGGTACGGGTCTTACTCCATTCTATCGTCATATTCAAGTTAAATTTTACCCTCCGCTAATATAATTAATTATAAATTAATCCCAAGATCCGCATGCAATTCTAAATGTGATGCACAGATATCGAATGACCCATCCCATTAGCTCGTTCTAATTGGTGTTTATGCACCTCAGTACGACATATCCTAGAACTTATGTAAGGGACGGGGTCACGCTACAGAACTCACTTCTCTTAAAGCCCAGGCCCTCATTGCTTATTAATCGAAACGGCCTAAGTGTGAAATTCCCTTGACACTTGTAGCGTTGGTATGCTAAAGCTGACATTTGCACACCGGACATTATTCTATCGATCTCTTATTGGAATTATTCTGTTTTGAGTTTTAAACCGACCGCATAGAAAACGTACTGTTTGTACTATGATATTTGGTGGCTGCTCGTTCTCAATGTAGAGAAAGGATCGCGGTTTTAATTCTTATAAGAGTTTAATTTGTGCGCCAGTGAGAATCCTACGGGAAGTAATACAGGAGAACAAAACATAAAAAACAATTGAAAGAATATAATTATAAAACGACTAGCAAACGGTGACTTTAGTTATAAATTCAATTAGGTAAAGTATGAGTTAGAGTGTATGATCTCAGGATCATACACTCTAACTTATGTCTCATTGATATCACAAAAGTCCAGTGTAATTAAAACGTGCCGGAAATGAAATTAATAGAAAAAATACAAGAATTACTATGTATACATGCAATGAAATATACGAGCTCGTATCTAAGCGTAAGTTACTAATTGCTTCGTTAGAGGTAATTACAGTTCACAATTATTACTAGAGTAATAGCTTAGCCTAATTTGTATAAGTTTCTTTCAGGCCATAATCTCGATTACACGTCTACATGTCTTCGGAACCAAGGAATCCTGTGGTTGATGGTACTGGAATACCATATAGTAAGTTATATGTCCAATTACGTTGACAATATGCTAAGTTAAATGTCCCCAAAGCCATGAAATCTTCTAGTTACGATACGTGTCATTTAATATATCCAAAAGTTAAAATTTTCATTTGAAATGTGGTTAAAATAAATCTGCGGTGAATGAGTGACGTTATTCATGAAGTTAAAATATACTCGGGGACATTAAATTTTACAATCGAATGTGGCTACAAAATATATGCTAGGTAATAATCCACAAACTAGCTACTCGTTATATCAGCGTTAATCAAAGAATAATTACTTCGAGAACTTTCTTAAGAAACATGTGCATAAGCGCAAAGTAGCAAAGAAATATCCAACAATTAAAAATTAACAGCATACAATGTATAATATTTGAGCATAAAATAGTAAAAAATGCTGTGCGCTTACCTAGGTTTTCTTTGGCAACATATTAGATCATTAATATAGCTGATATTATAAACTCAAAATGAACAAGTTAACACTATACTTAATCAAGAGAAAGTGGCTAAAAAATATTCAAATTCAGCAGCTCGAAATTTTAAATCACCCAGTAAATAAATTGGTATCCATGATGGAGTGTGAACACAGTTAAATCCAACAATTAGTTTGTATGTAATATACAGCCACATGAAAACTTTCAATTGTTAAAAATAAATTTCCTATCAAAAATTTGTTTCATTTACAAACAGACTAATAAAAATGGATAAACTACATGCTGTACGGATAATGGCTTCATCACGGTCCCCGGTTAGCGACCCTGCCATAGTTTCCATCGATGCTATTTGCACCCGTCCAACCAAGATTATTCGGTTACGTTCCGCGAACGACTAGAACGCCACTAGTCTTCTAGTAACTGTGAGTTAGTTTATGATTTATTTTCTTTGTGTAAGCCTCTGTGTTGCTATTTAGTAATTGAGTATGATCGCTAAATAACAGTTCACTTCGTTAATGCATGCCCAATCGAGTATTTAGTTATAAATTTAGTAGAGAAAAGTCAAAGTCGCGCTTAACTCTACTACTAGGAAGTCATTTATCAACATATTCAAGGATATTAAAAGTCATATTTCTCTGTCTCCTGTAGTCGAATTTTAAAACCATATTGCACGTATGTACGATCCAATACTCAGGAGTTCGAATATCGGGTCGTCGCTTTTGTGAGGAATCAATGCGTGCATAAATTACTTCAGCAACATTATTTAATAAAAAATAATCTGCATTGTTTTTTTCCATCCTATTTCACCTCTCCTCAAAATTGTATAGCTAAAATGACACAAATAGCGCTAAATCTTGAAACACTTGAAACTTATTGAAACTAACTTTTTTATTTATTATCATTTATGAATATTACTGTCTTCTTTTGTCTTCAGTAATAAATGTATTTCAGTACCACTACAGTTTTCAGTTTTATTTAAAATCACAAGAAATTCTTATGCTCCTCAGGCAAAGTGCTACGTCGTTCCATACGGTAGATTCCTCTAGTGGTTGAGAGTTCGGTTTCTAAAGCAACATTCCTTTTTCTGGCCTATTATCTTTGGAGTGTGGGTAGTAAAAGAATATATAAAAGTCCAGCCAACGACGGTAGTGGTGAAACGGGCTAAACACTTCTTTTGTATTCTATTTTCCCACATTCCCTAGCTTCTAGATTAATGCAAAATCTTTCTACAACAAGACAAGTTTTGACATGTCAAAGTATAATTTCATCAATTAATAATCCTTCGGTTTGTCTTTATCAAAATTCACAGTAAAGTTTCATGTTGTGAGATTTTAGGTGGCGTAAAGAAAGTTGAAAAATTCAAATTGGAATTCGAAGTGTGAGTCGGAGTAATTATTCAGAAGTAACTGATTTTAAAAAGGAAACACGTAAACATACCATTTACGTATTAGATTTTGACCCTAAGCTTCGTATATATAATTTCCGAAAAGCATTAATTTTCAGATTTTCTCAAATTTTCCCCTTGTAAAACATCCTATACGTTTAGGCAATTCAAATTTTTAAATATTTCTACTTAAGCAAGCAACAGATAAAGTAGTCAAATATGCCTAGAAATCCTAATAGAGCAGACAGTGGTGATGCCACTGATCTGCCTGAAGAATTTGGTTATTTCATAAAATCTATTGATGCTAAATTAAACAAAACATTTGACCACTTTCGTAGCATGACACAAAGCTTGCAGAATATTCAGTCAAGTCAAGAGAGTATTGATTGTGAGCTAGAACGTACTGATAAAGTTCCAAGTCTTCCACTAATCGTTAATTCAGATCAATGCCTGTCGGACAGTACTACGGTAAACTTTAAATTAAAAGAAGTCCTACCGAAATGTAATGGAAAGTATAACAATCCCATCCAATTCTTAAAAACCTTAACCTTTCGTAAGGATTGCGACCTTCCTACTCTTAAGTGCGGAGGTACTACTGGCATTATGATATGAGGGCGCAAGTTATCACAGGACGTTAGGGAACTGCTCACATGTCACGATTACACGATTAGCTAAACATGTAGTCGTATACATAGAAGCCCTAATTGCAACATTAAGGCTATCGTATGCAAAAGTACCTTCAGAAGACCTTCTGTAATACATTTTTTTGCCAGCAAGGTAACGTTCTTTGCTACGTGCGATGCTACTCGACTAACTAGAGTCCATTTACCAAGATGGATTGTATTCTTTGAATTAGCCTGTCCAACTTCCTGGACTAAATTCAATCGAGTATGTGTGGCACCTTGTGAAAAAATGTTGGGTACAATGTTTCTTGTTTTTGATTCACATATAGAATTTTATATTGTAGTTACCAAAGTATTTCAATAAAGTTTCAAATTTTCCAAAATTTAAGGAGATGCACAGGTAGAATTCAATATACAGCCAATCGATTGTAGTACCTGCATTAGATTTGTGCATCAAATCGGCGGTTCAGTGTATTAGTTGCGATATGATTAATTCGTCGAGGTCTTATCGGATCAATAAATTAATTTGGTGCCGCGATTTAACCTAGTTACCGAATTGTTGCAACGATTGGAATAGTAGAACGCACAGTAACACACTTGCAACTGTATGGAAGCGATGAAGTTTAATCAAACTTCAGACAATTCAATTTAGTTTTTTTTTGAGTAGTTCTCGACATTATTTCTAAATACATAAGAAACGGATGAGCAATCCTGGTTTAATTGATTTTACTAGAGCTCTCTGGATACATACACAATAATTGAAAAGGCAAACTTAGAAGCACTAGATCTTCTTTTAGGAATCAATACCACAGATCATAAAGAGTAATAAGTAAAAAACTAGAATATATAGAAGCTACCTAAATGAGACATTTTATTGATTGCGGTTGGTTAAATTTGGTTTAGCACATGCAAGAACATAATTTTCTGTGAATCTTATTAGATTTATGAAAAAATCCCTCGTCTTCAAATATTGGAAATAGAGATTTTTTCTTTTTTTTCTTAGAAAAGTAAGTATCCATTTCAAAGAGGAATTTACATTGTTGTTGTATTGATCTCGTACATAGTTATATATATGAAACAGAATAAACGCTGAACGATTTGATAAGCACTAAAAGGAATAAATGAAGTGAAAGCCTAATGAATTTCCCGTGAATCCATTACGTTTGCCTTCCCCAAGGCATTCTATTTTTCAAAGAGAGAAAATATGCAAAAATTCAAGTGAGTCGTGCCTTGATTTCTATGAGTTCCTGTTAATTTGTATTCTCCACAGAGAATTGCCTAGGAGGAAACGAAATAAGGGAACGCTTATGTGTTAGATGATCTGACACCAGTTAGTATTTTTATTATTGCTGATAGGGAAAAAGGTACTATGCAAAAATTATAGAGATATGCATAATCTAAAATTTCTTTGACATATAAAATCTGTTCAATTTTAGCTGTTACATCAGACATCTCGACTGTTAGAGATACGATAAAATGCTATAGAAGAAAAGTTGTTTTACATTTAATTTTCTCCGGCCATAGCCAAAAAAACAACTGAATGTCAAATGTAAATTTTAAATAGGACGTACACAATTTTATCACATATTCTAAAACTATAAAAAATTCTCTTTACAACTATATATCGCATGTTATAGTTATAAAATTATTTACAAACATAAATCACGTAAATACAACACAACATAATAAACAAAGTGACAATAACTTAATATGTAAATTAAGTTGAAAGTTTCAATTCATAATACATTCAAAGTGACTTCCGTTGCCTGCAAAACATTCTGCTTATTAAGTTGCTTGCTCTTGCTGACCAGTTGATGGAGCCATCCATTTTACGCCAAACTTTCCATCTAATACATTTTTGAGGTTTTGTACGTTGTGGGAAGGTACTCCATCCCTGTAGGACGACATACTGCGATGCATTTCTAGGCGTATATCATCCGTCGAATTTTGTCAGAAGATAATCGACTTATCGTTTCGCATTAAGCGATCCTTGTTAAAAATACGCCAAGCCGCACATTAATGGAAAATATGTATTGGAATCAGCATAATCGACTTATCGTTTCGCATTCAGCGATCCTTGTTAAAAATACGCCGAGCCGCATATTAATGGAAAATATGTATTGGAGTCAGCTTCACGATGTTGACATGGATCTTTCGTATCCCAGAAATAATCGTTTTTTTTTTTGTATTATAAATTCCGTTGTTATTGACATTAGATTCGTTGTTCCCAAAAATTAAATTTAATAAATCTTAATTATTATAAAATCCCACCCATCGGTACGATGTCGTTTCTTTTAGGTATATAAGATATTTTATACTGGCTTATTTTTAAATCAGCCTTTGCTTGACGTATGGAGTTTCGTGAATGCGCTCTAAAATACCTCGACACTGCACTACTACTAAATTGTTATCATTCCCGTCCATTTCTTATGCTTTGTGCCAGAGAATCACAGCCGTTTCTTCGTAAATTACGTTCGAGCTTTGTGATGTGAATGTCCGCACAGCTTGATACATCGCACAAACTTCGCTATTATTGGCAGTGCATCTGACGTATAGAACCAGCAAATCCATATTTCATCACTGGAATAATGATCATCCAATTCGTGCTACGTAAGATGAAAATAACTATGTAGGAATTTACTCAGTTGGTCTGACACTAAAGCCATGATAATTGTTTTCACCTCTTAGCTTCTCGAAAGGAATTCCATTAACATTTTCAATGGATTTGCTATGTCTAACACATTTGACGTTTAATTGCGTTTTTTGCTATGGCAGATAATAGAAAATTAAGTATGGAACAACTTTTCATCTGTAATTTCTTGACGTGTCTGTAACAACAGAGTTGTTTCTGCAATGTTGCGCAGAAGCAAGTATAATTCGTATATTAGATATTTTGTTTTTCACTTTCGGTATTAACTAACTTGCCGAGCTAGAAATATTTTCACTTGAAATAAAAGAACATTTTGATTATCGACTATCTCCTTTTCATTTTATTTTTTTAGTGACGTTTTTGTTGTTATCTTAGTTGGATTCTTTACATACTTCTTAAATTTTGAATTATCTGGCATTTTGCATTAATTATATAAAGTATTCTCTATACTTACAGCTAGTCATTTTCAAAATACTTTGCATCTTCGACTTACTGCTCTGACGCGCGGTAATTAGGCATCAAAAATTTCAATTGAACACAATCGCGTTCCCATTTATAATCTCTCCAAACATATAATGTACAGCTGTTTTATGAATTTCTATAAACGTAATATTTTTTTTTGCTGTTCATAGTACAGGGGTAGTTTAAAGAGCTTCCAGTCTAATAGAAACAGGTATTGCTATCCGGGGTTACTTAGGCCACTTTTCAACTTAAGACATTTGCCAATTCAGGATCATTTACTTTAGAGATTAAATAATTATTGTTAAACTTCGCTCTACAGTTACACTGGGTAAAAGTTAGTTGAGACATGTACGTTAAAGGAGAAAAAAGAAAGCATGGTGGCTTAAGTTAACCCTTAAGGGTAACAAAATATTGATTTTAACCTCTTACATTGGCAAAAGGCCAAAATAGACATACTAATACTGCTCAAGACATTTATTGGTCAAAAAGGACAAATCTAAAATTGACTGATTACAGTAAAGATCATATGGAAAGGTATGGTGATTTTTACAGCCCAACAATGTTTGCAGTTTCCCATCAAATAATCCACAATCGGAAACATAACTATATTCCTCTGATTTGGAATATTTCTGAAAAAATTTTAACTTTTTTAACCTCGCCTGTAATGTCAAGCACGATAGCGTACATCTTTTTGTCACTTATTTTTTTTATATATTTGGACATACCCATCTGGTTTTTTTGGCACTTTTTCTTTAGTAACAGATTCAACACCAAAATCTACACCAGAGGAATCAGATAAGATAAAATCTCAATCTGAATTTTTCACCGAAAAGTCACCGTCATCATCTTTACTTGCGCGCGGTTCACTTTTTTTTACTCTTTTCGAATTATTCCTTTTTTGATTGCTGTGTTCAGGGCCTTCGAAAGTACTTACTTGAGGGTCAGTGTTAGGGGCTTTCAAAACTTCCTCCTTCAATACAATTTAAGGAAGAATGTTAATAGAAAATGGTCAGGTATAAGATTTCAGTTACAAAAATGTAAAAAAAGTTATTCTAGCCATTCATCGGCTTCATCGTCAAGTTCCACCACTTCCCTTATTGTTATTGAAGAAATGTTCAATGTGGATATGTATGGATATGAAGTATAAAGTAAAGAATAAAAAACATTCTCATTTGCAACAGCTTTTGAACATTTTCGCACATGATGCAATCTCTTCAAATTTTATTTGACCGCAGGCTAAGGTTTGCAAAATGATATAAAGTCTGTGTATTAAGTCTTCGTCGATTTACCATATTCATTCCAATATATATAAATATAAATAAGAATTTCTAGGATTGATTAAGTGCGGTGAATAAGAGCACATACGACTACTGGTTGATATAAATATGGCTTCAGTTTTGCCTGGACTATAGTGAAGTCCATAAGTTGAGGCGCATTCCGTATAGCTGTCCCATAGTGTCTGCCATTTGCCTTCCACTCCCTTTACGCGACGTCCGCGTAGTATTATCAACGGATCGTCTGCAAATGCCTGTACAAGGTTATCTTTTTTTTTACGTAACCCATTTTTTTAAATCAGCCTTCCATAACCACCAGCCAGAGGGTAGGGCTTCCTCTGGTTACTTCGCCAACAACACTTTACTTTCCACATCCGTACTACTCCGCCCAAAATTACCTATTCGTCCAACTTTTCCAATATCGGTTTGTGCTTCACCGAGTTTAATGCATTTGTAATGTCTAAAGTTACGACCAGCAATGCCCCCTGCTTTGTTCTCGTCCACTTTCGTCTGTGCTTCCTGAATTGCGCCTATAGTGCTCCTTCTCCTCCGAAATTCATATTGCTCCTGGAATATTAATCCCGTTATCTCTAGTTCACAGTAAAAAAGACCTGAGACTAATTTATCCAAGATCTACCGTAGGACAGGCAATAAACATACTGGTCTTATGGTTTTTCCTTCCTTGGATAATCAGGCTATCGTTTTCACACCTCTGGGAACCTTCCTTTCTCAGCGCATCTTCATTTCTGTCTGGAGCTGCCTTCCATACTTCCTTGAAAGCTCATATCCTACCAGCGCTTTCCCTTCGTTATTCCTTCCAACCAATTCTTCTTCTTCCATCCTTGTAAAACTTTTCCACCCACCGTTCTCCCCTATCATCGTGCGGGGAACACTTCTGCAGCAGTGCTTTCAAATGTCTCCCAGTATACTCCTTTTCTTGTGAATTCCTCTGTTTGCCTCATAAATGTGTAACCATCCTCTCATAACTCCCACAACATACCTCTGTGGTCATTCAGCAGTTTTCCTCAAATTTGTGTCCTGTGTTGATAACGTTAAGTCTCTCCGCTAACTGTTGAAAATATAGGCGCCTCCCTGTCATTTCATATTCGAACATTTTCCCCTTCCATCCCTACATGGGCATCGAATAGGGAGAAAGAAAATACGAAAAGAAACAAGAACCTGGTGCTAGATTTGCAATGTTGGTTTGTGCATGGAACCCTATTTCAAGATGTACCATACTCAGAAAAATGATCAATCAGTTTTTCTTTTTCTGTTTTCTCTTTTGAACGCGATTATGATATTTCTCACATAATGTATATTAAATGTTAATAAAGCAGTAAAGTAAATAGTTCACGGTTTTACACAAAAAAGAATCGTCCGCAGTTGGGGGCTTAAATATTATTACCATGTTACCGTGCTACGTTGAAACTCTATTCGTTTCATAAACAATATAACAATATACGAGTAACACTACAATTTGTGATTTAATTTTGCTGGCAACTGGATTGCAAATATTTTAATTTACGTACGCACATAATGTTACTATTGACCATCTAAATGGGGCATAATGGAATTTTGGCCGCCATGTAAAAGGATAACATGTTGTCTCTCACAGTTGTTAATATAGTGTATATTTTATGCTCTATGATTATGTAGTCTCGTCCGATATAACTTTGTACCGTTCAATAATTACATTTTGTATTAGCTACGTTGGTAAGAGCCTTAATCCCAAATGCATTAGCAGCTTGTTACGGCGTATCTGAGTGCGTCAACTCCTTGCGCTGGAAATTGTACAATACATTAACCACTAAATTCATAATACGAAACTATTTTTGAAAAGAACTAATGCGATGTTACAGTCGCACAAAACCAAAATATAGCACGTAATCGAATTTAAAGTCATACCTACCTACAGGTCAATACTACTAACCTAATACTGTGGAACATCGGGTAGAGTTTGAAGAACATCCGAGACCGTTATGTCCAGTTAGAGACTATCGTTCCAGTATATTACACTCTTAATAGAGATACGAGGGCTCTAACCACTTATGTAAATACCAATATGTTCCTGTAACTGATTTTGGTCAGGGAACCCAGTCTGTACCGCAATCATAGGCCATCAAACATGGAGAAATACACATACAAAACGTTAATTAGTTAAAATTAAAACAAAAAAGGTATCTGAAAGAACTTTGTTATAAATTCCAAAATTTAACTACGAAAATAATCTGTAAGTTCAAGTAAAAGAGCATTAAAGGCAAATCAAGAATTGAATAACAATATATTATATTTTTGAAAGTTTCCATTAAAGAAATATATTCAATCAGTTGCCATCCGGTTAAATAAAAAAGAATACTGTTTGAGGAATAAATTCTTCCGAATCTGATAATTATAGGAAGAAAACCATTCCTCCAATGTAGTACACAACAGAAAAATAAAATTAAACAAAAATTTTAGTTTTTCTATCTATAAAGTTGGAAATATATCCGCTAAAGATCATACAATATCTAAGTACATAAATTTTGGGATGCCATGTATGGTCCCAATTTTGACGCATTGCACTGACATGACTAAATAATATAATTGTTCAATTCAAAAAAAGAAATAACATTTTGAACCGTTAAATTTTTAACAAAAATCTTTACTGCCAGTCATTGCTTTTAGAATAACAAAGTAAATAGAAATCGTCTTGATTATTCGTCTCTTTTTCTAATAAAAATTACGTAATCAAATAATGAAATTTAATTTCTTTCTAACTTGATAGGGATAAAGTGAGAACTGTAAATTCAACAACGAGAAAAATAAATCTAAAATGAAAACAAAAGAAAAACAAAGCCCTGGGAAAGCATACCGTCTCTAAATGATATTAAAGCTGTAAAATCGTTCCGTCGTAGAATTGCAGTAACAAACTTAATAATTACCAAGCATATTCGCACTAAGCGTAACTTTTCAGAAAGTAAGGAACACGATTTTCAGCATTGGTTAATTCGAAAACCTTTCGCACACGAACACAAAATGGAAGAGACCCAAAAATTATATATTCACGGGTTCAAAAGAAATGTCAAAAGTTTTTACGGGTGAAGTAATGAGGACCATTCGCGTTGAGGAACATACGAAGACCTCTATTGAGACAAAGGAAGTAACAAGCTAACGTCGAGAATTAATTTACAGTCATCGAAGAGGAAAAATACATTAAAGCAAAAGAATATAGAGTAACCGGCAACAAAACTAGCAAAGAAAATAGCAGAAGAATAACCTAGCAGCTAATAAGTGCAGAATGGTTTGGTCAAAAACGGAATAAAGTGAATCATAAACTAAAATAAAATTATGCCACAATAAAAATAGTAAACGCTGTACTGCAGTATGGAGTGATGTCGAAAAGTTTTAGTTCGTTAGAAGAATCGCACGTAAAATAAACAAAGGAAAAATACATGGCAAAGATGCGTAATACACTCTGCTACAGCTTCGACTAAAAAGTTTAAATCCTGGTTACGATCTCTTTTCTACTTTACAAATACTTATTGTTCTTACAATAAGTTAATTTCATTTAATGAACGCAATAAATTCATAGAGTTTGCCGTCTATCGTCAGCGTAACGTGTCATCTTGGCAACTTTTAAATGTGTACATTCCCTAGCGAGGTTGGCGACTCCTTTTATAGCAGTATTTAATTCCAGATATTATTATTATTAAATTTGAAAATTTAATCGCCAAAAGAATACAAGGGAAAATGGGAATTATCGTTGGCTGGAGTCGTATTTACTAAATAAAACTTCAGAAACGGAGAAGGCAAATCAAAAAGAAGGAACTCTCATACGTTATACGACATACGTTACCTCGATACATGTGGCAGAACAATGTTAACCACGCACTTATCATATCTATCATTATTTTTAACAGTACGATATACACATTTATTCAATTTACAATTAGTAACACAGTCAACTACATCGTATTTTAAAGCTTTAGCTAGGCACTTAGTCTGATTGTGTATGATTGCAGACTGCGTTGCTAAATTACAATACTTATTTGGAACGGAATAGCAATGCTTCACATCTTCCATCATCAACTGCAACATTAGCTTTGGTTTTTCCGATCTTTAATGACCAAACTGCTTACGTGACATCACTGTTGGAAAGTCTCTACGTGCTGCAATATTTACACCTCAATTTCTTCCTCCTTGCCTGCAGTCAGCATACACACTTATACACGTATAACCAAAACAAAGACAGTTACTGGATAAGTGTCTAATGTCGTAAATTTCTTGTTTTATTTGTTTTATCTGTACTATAGGTGTCTGTCGCGTCTCAAAGTGACAGGTACTTATACTGGCGTAAATATTAAAGTTATATATATTGTTACATATTTCGCTCAAAATCTAAGTCCTGAAAATTGAAGAAATTTTGTATAGTGGTAAATAAAGTACATGCTTCTGGACTATCTTCGGGATATGTTGCTGATTGCTTCAGGGCAAAAATCTTGATCTAAGAGGCCTTTGAGTCTGAAATAACTTGAGGCGATTATTAAAGAATTAGATTTGGGTGAGGAAATTGCTATATAATAACGTTGAATGGAGTGCAGTTTTACTATAGCGCATTCTATGTAATTTACATAAATACATACATATATTAAAAGTAACTGCACTGCCAGACGTTGCGTTGGAATATTCAGATGAAATTCTAACAATGAGCAAACATGGAAAAAATTAAAAAAATTATCAATTGGCTTAAAAAAATTCTAGAGAAAATAAAAACGAATTCGAAAAATTATTAATTTTTTATTTTTTTATTTAAATATATTTCTCAGAAAAGCCGCCACCTTCTGCGTCACAGCAATCCAGTCTATCTTAAAACTCTCTACGTACATTGTCAAGTGTTACAGGTGAAATACTATCATAGTTATGTCATTCGCAACTCTCCAAATGTTTGGGATTTTTCGTGCTGAAATGGAATCTTTTCAAGTATCCCCACAGAAAGAAGTCAGGAGCTCTAGCTGTCCAAGATATAGTGCCATTACATTTCTTACTCACAGCCTTACAAACCTGGAGACCCTTAAAGTAGTCAACAGGGAATATTTACTGACTTTATAAAACTTGTATTTATTCCTTTTTAAAATATCCCAAACTGTTGTTGTTGAAATATTTTGATAGCCCTTATTCGCATTCGACGTGGCTTATTGGATTGCTATGTGAGCAGCGAGTTCACACCCTGATAAGCGCTCCAGACTAAACAAATGCAAGGGATGGATACCGGACAGTCTGGTTAGAGTCTAGGAAGGCAAAAAGGCGCAAAACATGATTAGTTGATTAGGTGAGATACATTTAAATAAATTGATCATCATATTACATAGTTTTGTTTATTGATATCGCGTTAAGTTACATTCGCGTTTTAACAATTTAGTTGTTCTGAAATTTGGTGGCGACAGGATGGCTTATTTGCTACCCCTTTGTGTCAACGTGATTTGGTATTGTTGTAAGCTGATATATATTGTAATATATATAATAATATGTAAACTATGTGTTCAATAGCGAGACTGCACTCGATGATCTTGTAGGGAGTAGACGGAGTCAAAAATTTACCTTGTAGCTGGAACTTTTGAGATAGTCCAGATGATTTTGATGGGGTAGCGGAAGAAATATTATTGAATCCATCATATAAAATAGCAAGAACATCCATCATATTTTTTTTTCTCTTTCATTTTGGTACATTGGCGTCGTAAGAGAAATTTGTTTGAAATTTGACTCTATCGATGTGTATAAAATATGCAGGGTGTTCCATTAAAAAAAAGCGAGATATTTAACCAGGCGCTCTAATGCGATGCGCAACTTTTTCTTGATACCACCATTTTATTGGGTGGAATAATTCTTCATGTTTGGACTATCTCAATAGTTACTCTAATAACGGAGTTACAGTTTTAATTGATCAATGTAAATTTCATTGTATCTCTTTTGTTTTTCATTTTAGGGCTCTAGTACTATAAGGACATTTTACGTTTCATTTCCTATCGGATAATTTTTTCAATTATCCGATTATTTATTATTTTTTAACTGAACAATTCAAGTTCACCCTGAAATGCGAAGCGCAAATAGTTTCGTTTCAACACCACTGTGATCAGCACAATAATAAAATTAGCAATAGTGGTCCGATAACATCCTGTATATAGACTGCTTTTTAGAGGATATAAAACTTCAATCTTTAGGTAGCTGTATGTGTCGCTTTCATTTTGCTTGCAGCTATTCGTTTTCGGGTGGGTGGGTTCCTGGGTGCCAATTGCCAATCAATAACAGCACTAATGTCCAAGAGAGTTAGGTATGTATACATGTGTTTAAACTGTTTTAGTGTTCCGTTATGGTACTGTTTGAGCGCATAGTTTATGTATTACATAAGATTCTCAATTTCAGGGTCGTGGGTTCGAGCCCCACGTTGGGCGCCAATTTTGTAATTTTTTGACAATATGAAATTTTTGAAATTTTTCGAAATTCTAAACTTGCTTCAAAAATCGCAGGTCGTGAATCCGGGAATGTCCCTAGACACTCTTTCGGCAGATGAAAAGAGACGTGTTAAGACGTAGAAATGAAAATAACTACTAACCTTAAATCTTGTGACTTTCTAATACATAAACATCAGGTTTATATCCTACTTCCTACTGAACACACTTATTAAAAACTTTTAAATTGAAATATTTACTCGAGACTATTTAACTTTGAGGAAATGCTACGTACAACTGCCTGGACGACAGCTAGACATAAAGTCATAAATAAAATTGGCGCTGTTTTTCACTATTGTTCAAATAACGGACCGGAAGACATTTAATTGACAAAGAAAACTTCTATACGACTAACGTATGCACTAGAACTTGCTGTAGAAATCTTCGACATTAACGTGATGAAAGTAGAACGACAGATAAAAGTAGTTAATACAAGTCTTCCCTACGATTGTCGTTGGCTGGACTTAATTAATTTTCTATATTAACTTTATTATTTTCACGCCCCAGAGATATTGGACTAAACACAGGATTCTTTCTCTAGGGATCGGGCTTCCTACCAACAGATGGACCTTTATACCCGATACGTGGACAATGTGAAATGCAAAGATGAGAAACGAATCTGGCGCAGATGACAGCTAACCTCGTTGTTGTTGTTGTTTGTAACATTACAATATATACACCTGCAATGTAGGAACCATATCCATTTGCCGAATAACATCTTCGGATACGTGTATAGTCTTGGTTAGATGATGCTCTTCGTTGTTTAATTGAGATTGCATCCAACTGACTGCGCCACGCTGTAGACGAAGTACAACATAATATATAATACGTTATCTTTATCTCGTATTCATTAAATACCTCCTCCTATACTACTCGTACATAGGAACATACTGAACAAGAAACATACCTGCCTCTCTCACTACTGCACTCTTTTTGTACTCCTAATTTTCGTTCATTTCACTTAAATAAGCTTTGCGTTTTCTGAATACCATTTCTTTTATTCTCAGGTTGAGTTTTTTTAGAATCCTTATGCAAAATATAAGACAATCAGGGAACACATTTCGATAACATAGAGATTCTTGAAGACACAATTGGTTATTGCCACAAGAATATGCTATGAGACTATTGGTGGTCATAGAATTACTACGATTTGCAAAAGGAAAAGCAGAGTTATTCATTTATAAGCTTATATTCGTTTTAACTATCCCGTTTGTATTTGTAAATATTTTGAATTCAATAATACAACATGCTAGACTGAAGTTGAGACTAGTGTAGTATTGTTGTATCAGAATAGCTGAATAGGAGTTAATGACTTTCAACTACGGCAAGAAACTTTGCACATCTGCTTGCCCTATTACTATAATTTATCATCTCAGAATTAATTCTTTTCGGATACAATTACATAAATCACATTGTTTGCTTCACATCCCTTATTCTTATGCTGTTCGAAGCGATATAATAGTAATATGCCAGCATAGCTATTTCTCCGATGTACGTGTCTCTCAGAAAGTTAGCTTTTATTTCTTCGTAAATTCATTAAAGCAGCCACTGCGATGACATCCGCAGCATAACATACACCTCATAACTTTCGGAAGGTAACTTAAGATAATCTTCAGTTTTTGGGCGAGAAGACTTCGGGAGATACGGTGCAGCATTGTGTTACGTGACTTATGACGTAGAGGGCGCTGTGTCACTATAAATTAACTAATCTAAGAGAGTAGACCAAGGAACTGCTATGCTGCCGCTATGAGCCAAAGCACTTGGCCATAGTTATTCTTAGAAATATCGCACTAACATAAACATTCCTATAAATTTTGTCGGTATGCTGTCGGAAACGTTTTGTAGGGTTTATAGGGATTTAAGCTGAAGATCTATCTGTGCGAGAAAGTTTCTGCAAAAAAGAATAAAAGGATATAAGTCAAGACTTTCTATTCCAATTAGTGCACTTGGTTGAAAGATAAGACCGAAGGGTGTAACTGAGCTGAATTTGATAATTTCTCGTACTTACTCTCACCCTTTTCGAAAATAATAAAAATTTTATAGCAATATAGGAAATCTTACGGTCTAGCTTGAATTAAGATTTATTTGCAATTTTAGAGCTCTTACTTTATTAATTTATATATTTCACGAAACCCCAATTTTTGCAAGGGATATGCAAACAATTGAGAAGGGTTGTTTCCAGTTTCATAATTTGTACTTATTATCTGACACGGATGAAACACAAGTTCGTACAAATGATGCCTATTGGAAGGAAGGAAAGTAAACGGGTAATTAGGTTGGGGAACAATTCTGTCTTTGATGGTAAGCGGCTTGCTTCCTCATGTAAATTTAAGATCCTCTTAAGAACCATTAACGTAGATGGTAGTGCCGAAAGTTATTACTAAAAGAGCTAAATTTGATGTTGGTTTCTGTTTAAATTCTTAAATAATTTATATTATGTGAATTTTAGTATTCATCTGATAGTTAGGCGCTTGGAAAAATTAATATATTCGTTGGGTAACATTTTAGAAACTTGCACATTTGATCCAACCACCTAGAAAGGTTTTTGTGCCTTTTACAATAGAGAACTATCTGAAAATGTCTGAGTTGTATGCCAACAGCTTTAAGTAAATTACGATTTCATGATAACTAAATGATAAAAACTTAGGCTGTAGCTTTCTGATCAATAATGCTTATGTACTGAAATACGCAGACTAGGTTTATTTGTTATGGGAGTGGAGTAGGTCATTAGAAACATTGTCATTGCTGCACATATCTAATATATCAGAGAAATTAATCAGACTTAAAAGAAACTACCTTCCCCTTAATTATATTTGTCTTAGTGCTGAAGCGTGCTGAAAATGATGATGAAATGTTAGCGAACGTATTCTATAATTACAGAAACATGACGTGGCTTACGTGTTCAAAGAACTACCGATGTGAACAAATTTATACCGATATGTGTCGTAATTGACGTTCGTGGGATCATGAGCTTATTTCTACCTTGTATACTTTATTCCAAAATCGATTGAAGGAAATGAAATCTAAACCTTATCCAAACGACCAAAACTGCGAAAATTACGACAATTATGCGTCTGATTTAACGCCCAGAGACGTAGGAAGAGTATCTTTCATAGATGTACAAAGTGTCTCAATCTTCTGTAATTGAAGAATTGCGCCTGCTGTGTAAATTGTAGATAGTTACAATTTTCAGAAAATGTAGTAGACATAGCTATCCATTGACAAGTAGCGAACCAAGGTCTCACCTTGTATTTAAATAGAACATCTCCTGCTCTTTTTTATACTTTTAGCTTTTTCATCTAGAGATAAAGTAATATGTGGATCTGTGATTTTCTTGTTTTTTCCGGAGTAATTAAATTTGTCATTAATTTAAAAATGTTTAAAGGTTTTCAGATATTTGAAATTTTGTTTTCAACCACCTGAATATGTATTTTTTTTTTCCAGAAACCTGAAATGTAAATTGCTTCCCCCCTTCCCCACATTTAAATGTCTTAGACACTACCATGTATTTTGTGTATCTACTGTATAGGAGATTTAGATCTCTAGCACTTTTGTATAGTAATGCATATGCCTAATAGTTAAAAGAAAAATTAAATCTATAGTTAAATGCGAGTCGTGCATTTGGACAATGCATTGAGTGGTTTCCGGTGTTAACGTTGTTTGACTACTATGGTAATAGTAAATAAAACATACTGGTATTACCGACATAGTTGTTCTTAACTGTTGGTTCGAAGTTTTAAGCCTAAGTAACTACCTGCTAAACGAATCTTATAAAAAGATGTTCAAATATATGATTTATGTATGAAATTAGCGTAAGCATTGCAATCTGGAAACTTACGCTAAGAAAAAATACAGAACAGTAGAAATGTCTTTCGGGTGTTGTCGTGTACTTGATGTATGACTTGAGGTTTTGTTGATCATGCTGTCAACTTCTTCAGAAGATTTTTAAAAAATAATGATGTTGTCTCTTGCTCCTCGTTATATACCCCATATCTGTTCCGCTTTGCTGATCCATAACCGTTCTGATTCGTTGATCCATAACTGTTCCGCTCCAATGTTGGTATTCTTCATTATTTCTAGTCTAAGTCAGCCTGTCGGTGACTCCGGCTATGTACGGAAGGTATGCGTATCCTGCTGGTTGTTGTTGCTTTTAGTCCTTTTTCTACTCTCGTAGTTTCCTTATATTTTTTCTACTGTAGCCGTTCTTCTGCAAAGCGTTTTTGACGTGTTATATTTCACTTTTCACTTTTTTACTAAACTTTATTTATAACCTTTTATTTGCGTTACTCTGCACCCCTATTGGTTACGGTTCTGTACACTATTGAGACGAACCACTTGAATTGAGTTTTCGCCTAACCTGGTTACCTGAGCGACTAATCTAGATTTGAACCTCGGTTCTCACAGCCAAGGTTTACGATAGGGCATTCGTGTTTTGCACTAGGGAGCGCCTTCCAGTCAAGGTGGCTCCTGCCGCGGAAGCTAATTTCTTTTCGTTTCGACCTGAAAGACCATATCTGACATAGCGCCATAGTGGGCATAGCGGCCACGAGTTTCTCCTTTTGGACAACGACTTCTAGAAGAGCACATATACTTAATATTGATTGTTAACAGTAGATTTGTCGCGACTTTCTCTCCTTTTTTTCCCTCCCTTGTCTATAGACTGGAAGGTGTGGCAAAGTCAAAATCCCTGACGGCTATGAGTTCGTTTTCGGTAGCTTTTGTCTCTTAATATCCAGGTAGCGGGAAAGTTAAGTTTAGTCAACGACGGTAATGGTGGAACGGATAAATAACTTGTCCTACGTTCAATTTCCTCACATCCTGAAACATCCGATTTAATGTAAGATTTCCCTACAAATTCTAAATAACTACCGTTCGTTAAACAATAATCTCGTTTGTCAGTAACATTTCATATTGTGCGATTGTAGGTGGTGTAAAATGTCATAAAATAGCACAGAATCAGTGTTTTTTTACGTTCTTGTGTGGCTTGTATTCTGCTATTTCTACACATAAGAGTATCCTATTGAGTTTTATTATCGAAGTATTTTTCAAAAGCTAAAATCATCAACATTAGCTCTTAAATTAAATATCAAATGAGGAGACGCTACGAAATTTCAGACTTTTTATTTTCATTTATGTAACACGTGTTTAGTTGTGTTCCTATTTTCAAAGTGTTTATCGTAAAAAAACACAGGATGTTCTAAATTAAAAATAAAAAAGTTGACATCACTTCTCATGACCGGCGACACCGGAAATTCAATTAAACTGCCAATAACGGGGATGTTAGTTCGCAAAAAACAAAAATCGACCTATTTTTTCGAAGAAAGCTGGTTTCTGTATAACAGGCATTAAATTTGATGGAACTGATAACGAATTATACACAATACAAGTCAGTAGTCACGATGTAATTGGAGTCTTCAAGCTCAATTAATTTAGGTTGCATATTATTATTTGCAATCCGTCCTACAGATTTATCTTATCTATACATTAAGATTACAAGATTAAATACTTCACTTTCGCTTAAAACTGCTTCCATAGTCGTGATACTCGTAACAATTCTGTTGGATTTAACTCCCGAAAGCCCTTCAGGTTTAGATGCGCCCCCCTAATAGGCAGAATTTGGAGATAACAAAATTAATGAACGTAACAATTATTCTTCGGAGCGTCTGAATGACAAAGTTTTAGAATAAATCCGCGATTGACTGATAGGCAACGATTGGATTATTTGCGTTTTCGAAGTTGGTTCGGGGAGCGTTCCTTTTTCTTCTCCTTCCTCCACCTCTACTTCTGCCGTCCCCTGTCCTATCTGTCGGCATTCAAGCACTTTGGATAATTGGAGTAATAACCCATCCGCGCCAATTTATTTCATCCGCCTGTCAGTTTTATTACAAGCTCTCCGACGCCTTCGACTCAACACCGGGCGTATCTTGTGTCTTCAATTAAGAAAGACAAAAGGCGGTCTCGACTATTAACGATTTCCTTATTGTTCGTCATGCATTTTAACCAGAGAGCCCCCCCTCTTTGTTCGAAAATTATACCCTGAACATTTTTGGCCGAACGGATACAAATTGAAACTGTTAAATTCCCTTTCATCGCGTCGCGGCATCTGTTTTTGAGGCTCTGTATCCAGTTTCGTTTTTAGATTTGAACATATAGAAAAGACGAAACGTAGTGGAATTGGTAGGAATCAAGGAATCTGTTAAATTTGGTATTAATTCTAGATACTTATTTGGAACTCATTTTTATTTAGGGTAAGGCAGGGCAATAGATCCTACACAGCGTCTTAGTTTATCTATGAAATTGTATTAGTGGATATACATATATCAGTTTTATAAAATTTCTATTTCAACTGTACCTGTTCTAATAATTGATCAGCAAAGTCTTTTAGGGTCTCATGAAATCGCGAGACTCTTAAAGCTCACTACAGATTGCAGTAATTGACTGGTCAATATAACCCCTCTAACTTCAACTGTATATGAAAACTTAAAAAATTACGTTAATTTTAGTTCTCCAAAAAGGTAGATCAAAGTATGAAGTCTTAAATTTTATCTGAACCTGTAGAATCTTAAGGTTTAAAATCGTGACAATGTGTTCTTTTAATGGAATATCTGTATGCGATTTCTGGTATAAATTACATTTCGTCTTCAAATATGTGAAAATACATTAAATAGTTTTCAAGATATTTGGCTTTAAAAGACCATTACTATAATGTTTATGTGCTTTGTACATCTAAAAGCAGAAAATTAAATTACGCCAATCTAAGAAATCATACCCAGTTGCTCACTTTAAAAAAAAATACATACGTCGGAATTTTATAACTTCCACTGTTTTGGTAACAAATCTAGAAACTCTGAAAATTTAAACACTTTTCGCATCAATGATGCTGTTAGTTCAAATATATAAACATCCTACACTTAAATAAATATAAATAAAAAAATCATAACAATGTTCGGTGAAGGACGTTTTCATTTTCAATACATTCCCGCGACTACGACTCAATTAACGCGCTCTATAGATAATAATATTCAATAAAAAATGAGATACTTGCCGGAGACATACTTTCTTGTACTTTTCAGAAATCTTAAACTTTTTTTAGATAAAGGTGTTCTGTTCCTTTAGTAAATCCTCAGCTAGTGACAAGGGTTCAAAAGCTTTATCATTAATACAATTTAAATGTCTTCAAAGTGTATATTTAAATATACTGTGTTGATTGCTGCCATGAAGCTTAAATATTATAACAATTTCTGCTCCACCTGTATAGAAATATAAATTATTTTTGTTGAAAGAGCGCGCATCTTTGTTTTATTTTTGATGTTATTTTATTCTCATGGCATTTAGCTTCATTCGGGTACGGCACTTCGCTTTGAAGTGTAAAAATATTTCTTACATTGTAAATAAAATGTGTAAAAATAACATAAACAATACCAAATAAACAATGAGAAATTGTAGAAATGTCTTTCGGGTGATGTCGTGTAGTTATATTCGAGGATATACGCCGTAATGAGAACCTAATCGTCGTACGAGCTGATAAAGGCAACGCAACAGTAGTGATGGATCGCACAGATTACAACATGAAGTTACAAATGCTGCTGGACCCGGATCACTACAAGAAACTAAACAGGGACCCAACCACGAAGGTAGAAAAACAAACCAGAAACGCTATTAAGGAATCATCAATCCCAAAGGAAGAACAAAGAAGGCTATTACCATCAGAAAGCCGACCACCAAGACTGTACGGACTACCAAAGATGCACAAACCTGGCAACCCTCTCAGACCGATCGTCAGTACATGTGGCTCACCTACCTACGAATTAGCCAAATATGTCGCAAAACAACTAGCACAATACTCCGGGAACACCAAAAGCTTTGTGAAGAACTCCGAACATATCATCGAGATACTACAACAACACGAAATAACAAAAGAAGATTTATTGGTATCTTTCGACGTCGAATCACTCTTCATCAATGTACCAGTGGAAGAAACACTAGAGATCATCAGGCAACAACTAATACCAAAAGGACTACAACCGGACCTGATTAATTTGGCGAGACTCTGTCTTACTTCGACCTACTTTCTGTGGAACGGAGAATTCTACGAACAAGCGAGTGGCGCTGCAATGGGATCTCCTTTGTCACCTGTAATCGCCAACATCTTTATGGAAGCGTTCGAACAAGAAGCCATCGAATCCAGCAGGATGAAATCTAAATGCTGGTACAGATATGTAGATGACACTTTTGTCATATGGCCACACGGACTAAAAACTCTAAAGGAATTCCTGCAACACATCAACAGACAACACCCAAACATTAACTTCACCATGGAAATCGAAGAAAACGGCACCTTACATCTTAACATCTTAACATCTCACCACCATCCTCAACAGAAAAGATCCCTCATCAACACTTTATTAAGAAGAGCAGAAAAAATCAGCGACAAACATCACAGGAATTACGAAATACAACACGTCAAAAACGCCCTGCAGAAAAACGGCTACAGTACAAAAGATATAAGGAAGCCACGAGAGCAGAGAAAAGACGAAGACCAACAACAACCAGCAGGATACGCGTACCTTCCATACATAGCCTGTCGGTGGACAGGCTAAAAAAGACCCTAGGGGAGAAAAACATCGCCACACGTTTCAACACGGTGACCAAAATCGACCAGCTACTCCCTCCAAATAAGGACGTGTTACCAAAACTACGAGCAAAAGGCATATACGAACTGAAATGTCAATGTGGAAAAAGCTACATCGGTCAAACAGGACGGAGTATTCAGTGCAGAGTGAAAGAGCACGAGAGAGACGCACGCCTTAGGCATATTGAAAAATCTGCAGTAGCAGAACACCTGCACCAACAAGGAGACCACCGCATAAGCTACAGCAACGTCAAGGTATTAGCCAGGACCAGCCACTACTTCCCGAGGATAATAAGAAATCCATAGAAATAATGAAGAACACCAACAACTTCAATCGCGAAGATGGGATACAGGATCAGCAACACGTGGAGGAGCAAAAGACAACAACAGCAGTCTTTAGAAATCTTCTGAAGAAGCTGACAGGATAGTCAGCGAAACGTCAAGTTATATATTAACTACACGAGATCACCCGAAAGACATTTCTACAATGGATTACGGTCGTGAAAGCCTACACTCTTTCTTTCTCATTCTTTAACAATTCAAATTCAAAGAGTAATATGCGAGAATTAATGCCCTCTATGGGTTTGTTAAATTAATAAGCTTTTTCTTACAGCGAAGGTGGTCAATTTGTTTTTTCCTAAAACTCTCGGTCTTTCCGTAAATTTAAATTACTTGAACAAACTATGCTTTGGCGATATTTACGGTGAATATGATTGGTGCATATATCTGACTACAATACCAACAAAGCGGACATATAAATGCATAAATAGTATAGAAGAGATTCTTCACAATGCTTCCTTTTATTTTTTGCATTGCATTCTCTTGGGAAATTAACTTTGAATTTTGCAGTTTTTAAGGGGAGCTCTGGTCGGTATGCGTACGAATTCGGGCTATAAGTTGAATAGCAGTATAATACGCGGGATAGGAGTCCATTGAAGTCTTCTATGTACCCGAGAATGTCAATTGAATCGAAATTCTTTCCATAATCATGAATTAAATTCGAAATGGGTTGAATAAATTAACCGGAAATCGGTTAGGAAAGGTAATTTGATTTATTATAATCGTAATAATTAATAATAATCTCTGAGTTGATAAAGTAGTGGAAAATGTTTAAACAGACAACTAATTTCGAATATTTAGATATATATTTCCATTTAATTAAATACAAAATCATATGTAAATCGCTGTGTCAAACGGCATCATCTCAGTTGACCTTAATACGTGTCTGTCTCTGCCTAACTTCCAATTTCTTGGGCATTTTCCTTGTTTGACCTATTGTTGCATAATAATGGTTGACATAACTACATAACTTTGGACTAAATCTTTGAATTAATTATTAAAACTAAATAAACACAATGTACTACAATTAGGCACAATTTTATAGTAATGAAAGCTAAGTTTTTTTTTCGATGTAGTAACAAACTATCTGATATGCTAGCAGCGGGCTTTCATCCAGATATCAGCTCAGTAGAACAGCTATGACATAAAACAGGTCGATAAATTACAAATTACCAACTCCTGCTTGCCTTCCTAGATGATAAAGAATATGTTCACAGAAATACCATTGACAAGAAACAGATTAGACTTCTGATTTCGAGTATGAGCAGTCTAATAGAGGAAGAATTGACTTTCTTCGATATTTTTGAACAACTGAAAGCGCTCATTCTACACTATTTTACACCACATACAACTGTGCAAATTAAAATTTTACTGACCAATAACACGATACGAACGATAATTAATTTACGAAATTACATTGAAATATGCTTAAAGTACCGAAAATTGTTGTGAGGTAATTTCACATTAAATTTGATGCTTTAGGAGGTGAGAAAAATGACCTGCAGAGTTAGTTATATAATAATATATAAGTTATTATAACATTCTACCACCGTCGTTGGATAGAAAAAGAGTTTCCGCTTCTAAGACCGAGCTTTCAGCCACAAGAGCGAAGTTAACATTGAGCAAGTTGGTACGGAATCACTGTGCCTGACCTACGCGTGGCGCTGGTTACAGCCTAACTTCGATGCTGGGAATAATAACCAGCACCACACTTGGCTAACAGTTCGAATTAGAAATAGAACTCAAACGATGAACACAGAAAATAGAAACACAACCAAACACGTGTTACCTGGATGAATATTAGACTCAGAGTTAAACATTTTTTAACGTCCCCTAACTCCTTTATTGCGATAGCATTGTTTAAATACAACTAATTTTAATAATCCTACCTTTCGAAAAATACTTCGATAACAAAACTCATTCAGATACTTTTGCTTTTAGAAATAGCACAACGCAACCGATGCTACTGAAGCACTGATTGTATGCTATTCTATGACATTTAATACCATCCGCAACTGTACCATATTAAATTCTACTGACAAACAAGACGATTATTTGACAACCGACGTAGTTACAACTGAGATACAACTGAAATTATTTTGGAGATTGTTGTGAGAAAAGAATCCGAAGATTTAGGATGTAGGGAAATTGAACAGAAGTCAAATTATTTATCCGTTCCACAACTACCGTCGTTGACTGTACTTACTATGATTTCCTAACTGCCCCGCTACCTAGATAGTAGGAGATAAACGGAATTAAAGCTATTGAAAATGACCTCTTAACCGCCAGTGCCAATTTGACATTAAATAAATGGACAAACTGGACTCATTATGCTTTGCGCCAGTAACGGCCGTGTTCGATGCAGATGATTGGTCCCCGTATAGTGGCGGCTGTTAATTTCATAGAATGTCGGAACTTAACTATAATATGTACAGCTTTTTGTTGTGGCCAATGCGATAACAAATTCCAAAAAAAATTATTATGTGATCTGATGGAAATAAATACTCTATCTATAAACTTCGATAAAATTGCTATAACAGAGCGTCGAGGTATATTTGCTTATTTCTCCACTACAGTTAACTCCGATGTAATACTTTATGCAAACGATCATCCTTTTATACTGTATCTAAAGCGAGACTTCGCAAATGTATGAATGAACATGTATCCGCACTATCGAACTGGTGACGTTTCCGATAAATTCCTTTCAACATAAAGGAATGCATTTTATCGGAAAGTTTCAAAACTACTCCATGGCCCGATAAAGGATTATATTAAGATTTATGGCATAACAGATGACTTTAAGTTTGCTAGTTGAAATTCGATTCAAGAAAGAAAGTTGGGAACGGTTTAATTACATTTGAGAAATGAATTTTGAGCAACGTAATTACTTTTTAAATAACCCGCTTTCCTTAACCAATATCATATAATGGATATTTGCACTCAAGAATTTCTTTTCATTAGAACCATTAACTTATAATAAGTCACAAAAGTCGATACCTCCAAAAATAGTTATATAAGGCTTATCGTCTTCATGTACTTTGTTCATCATTTCGAAGTTAATGTTAAACACGATTCTGTCCTAGGAAATTTGCAAGCACATTCTTAGGAAATGCAACTCTATAGTCTTGGTCAGTAAAACAGAGAACCTGTAGATTTTCACAAGACTATAAAAGCACCCCATGTTTTAATTTTAACGAAAAAATAATTAATAACAGAGAAAAACGCATTTTGTCAACTGATCTTTGAATTCTAGCATGCAGTGATACAACCGTGTCTTATCTATAGCTACGCAACACCATAGAAATTCAATCGCATTGTGCTTAAACATGTCCAGACATTGCTTTGAAGTTATTATGCGATTCCGTTTTTGGTCAACCGTCGCCAGACGCGGTACCCATCTCACAGACAGCTTTCGCATAGTTAATTTTTCGTGAAGGATGTTTAGCGCACGTTCAATTGAGATGTTTATTCTTATCAGACTGATGTTCGGCTACGCTTAAGTTCATTAAGTCAGTCTGTGATGGTAGTCATCGAAGGTGCGTTGTTCTTAACAACTGCATTTAACTTTTTTTTTGATTTCTGCACACGTTTTCCTATCAAAAAAAGAAATTTCACAAATGCAAAACGTGTTCACTTTTAACAGCCTCAAAAGAACCCTACACTATGAACCTCTTCGAAATTTTAACAGACGTCGACTAAGGGAGAATATTTATAAATCTCGATACAAAGTGTTACCCCTCTCCAAACACGGGTACTTTTCATACCGTCCTCCTATTTACAATTACTAAAGCAAAAAAGCGACAATTAACAAATTGCGATTTTGAGATCTGCAGGAATTTCGGAAACTAAAATTGTTCAAAAGTTGGTGTTCACTGATCTACTGGATTTTATCAAAATAAACCAGTAAGTCGCCTTACCACAATAATAACAGCCAGAAAGAACTAGGCAGGAGAAAAGACTGTTTAAGGAGACTCTTCGAAGTAGGAAGAATTCTTCCTTGCAGCTGTCCGCAGAAATCATAGAAGAAGTTTGTTTGAAAGTTAGGAGACGCCTCATTAGTGCAGGATGAAAAGCTTATAAGCCAGAAAAAAACCCATTGTCGTTCAAGACACCTTTTAGACCTTTTAAAATGTGTAAAAGCACACCAGCACTGGACAAATCTAATCAGAAGAAAGCTGTTGCAGTTTAGTGAAACGAACATAAAGGACTATTAAAAAGATATTGGTGTCAAGTTGAATTTTAAAGCTTTTAATAAATGGAGTACATTCCCTTTTTAGCCTCTTGATACTCCTGGAAGTACGTTTGATCATTATAGAATTAACGAGGAATTTCATACGGTATATCTGGCACTTTGGGAAAATTCAACTAAAGTATCACACTCTTCAAAAACATTACTTGAAGCAAAAATAAAAAAAGCGTGAAAACATATTCGACCGGCGCGTTGTGAAAAATTAGTGTGTACAATATTTGACAAAACGAATACAGTCAGTCACAAGGGGGTCATACACAATATTCTTTCTCTACATGTTTCTACATTCTACATGTAAATCAATGTAGAATTTTATAATGTAATCACCATTCTAAATATATTTCAATAACATTTTAGGTTTTGCAAAGTATAAAGAGGTCCATATTATAGGAACATGTATATTTGATATTCCTCATTATCATTTCAAAAGTGATTCGCAAGGAACATTTAAATTCAAACTTTGTTTAATAATACTGGTAACTCTCTAACAACTTTACCATTTTATTGTAATATGAAAATAAATTAAAGGGAATCCCCCTTTGCTATATGATCGTTTAAATTTATCTAAACTAGAACTTGCCCTGATTTCAAATAAAACCACACAAACATTGAGAAACTGTTCAAAGGATAAGCTCGAATGAAACACGAATTATTCAGCCATTGTTTCTATGAGCTAAATTAATTTTTTGCAACATCGGCGTGCAAGTAAATCGTCACCTTTATTAAGAAAATTCGTTCTAGCATCTACAATTCTGAAACAATAAATTGCTACAAAAGCGTCAGCTTGAATTGTTTGAATGAGAAATATTTCAGATGAACTGCGATATTAGTCAGACATATGGAAGGTGATAGATAGACAGCAATTTAATTTGCGCATTAAGCACACTGTAGAAAACCAGGAGAAAGTCAGGAGGAAATGCATTTCTAAAGTCATTTGTTGAACACCGAACATTCGAGTGCTTTACAGATTGACGCTTTAAGTACCTACCTTAATTAATAAAATTTTAAGGCTTTCAAAATAAAAATATGCTCATACAGAGACAGTTTAAAAATAAAAACTCAAGCAGTGGTACTAGGTTGATCTGAAATATGAGCTGATGTTTTTCGAAATATAGCTTTGTTCAGTTCCACTCAATGTGCAATCTGCAAGAGTAGAAATACGCATTTACGCTAGTTTTGTCTCACCTGAAGTGCAGCGCTGGTATTGGGAACAGTTCCCTTTTTAAATGAATTCGATATCTTGTCTTGTTCAGGAGATATAGCAAAAAATTAAATCGAAGAAAAGCAATTGAGAAAAATACCCAAAATTTTATTCGGTTCGGAAAGCGAGAATTGCTTACGTTTGCTTATAAGTAAAGTTTGCTACTTTTCCCGCACTTCACAGGGGTCGGTAGGGTAGTAGTCGCTCAGGTGTGTGATTCGTAATATATTAGCAAATTTATGCTTTGCATATCAGGCTATGCGGTGAGTAGAGAGATTTATTCTATCTGGAAGAATGGAATATGCATTTGGTTTTCTGCTATTAAAACAATATGCATAAACATACGAAAAATAAAAATAATACATATTACAACAGCGTTGTATGTATAAATAAAATCGATAATCAGTGATTTCGTAGTTGTGAGTTGGAGCGTACTACAGAGAAAAAAACACCGTTTTAAGTGTCTTTCGTGAATTGACATACTGGAGAAACTCGGTTGTATATTTTCAACATCAGGTGCGTTTCCACCGTCATTTCTGCAAAACGTGTCCGCCGTGAGCAAAAAATATGCTATATTTAGAAAACGAGCGTTCTACATCTAGTGATGTTACATTTGCATAATTACAATAATCTTTGAAACAACTTAGCGCATCAGTAGACGCACCTTCACAAATATGTATTAGTGTCCACATCTGAATCTTTGTGTAAAAGACTTTCACACTTCATTAAAACACTTTCATTTTTTGCATCTTCTGCAGCACATAGTTATGCGCGCATATCATTCATGATTACACTGATTCCTCTAACGACAGCGACGATTTTTCTAATTTTGTTATTGTTTCTTCTAGTCCTAAGTAGTTCTTATGAATAGTTTGTAAATCTGTTTTAATCTGAGCAGATTGGAATTTTTCCTGTTGCTTCGGATAGAATAATAAAACCACCTTCTTTAATTTTTCAAAATACTTATGTCAGTAAAATCCCACCCATAACAACGTTCCCCAACGTGTCAGAATCGGCCGTGACGGTTCAGGGGTACGGGGACAAAATTCGTGAAATTCGCGAATACGTTTTGGGAATTTGAGGAATTCTGTCTTTGTACTCGCTATTAATTCATCCGCGAATCTGTTCTTGCTCAAGATGTAGAGTATGCATTTGAAAAGTGTATGTAAAAGGTTACCGCACTGCTTCTTAAGAGACCGGCCTACAGAACACATGGCTACGGCACCATTTGTCATAAACATTAAAACTTGGTCCCAATTAGTTAGACAAAGTCTTTAATACCATTTCTCACATTTTTTCAGCATTACATTGTTTTATTTGTTTGGATGCTAGCAAAATTGAAGATAATGGTTGATGTGGTTCCATTTTACGTGCCATCACACTGTACATTAAGTACAGAGTCACTGATTTCATGCATTATCAGTTTTATTTGTACATACAACGCTGCTATAATATGTACTATTCTTATTTTTCATATGTTTATGGATATTGCTTTAATAGCAGAAAACCAAATGCACATTTCATTCTTCCAGATACAATAAATCTCTCTACTTCTATACATACATCGATAACAACCTTGTCTCGCGTCTCCACTCCATCGCACAGTCTAATATGCGAAGCATAAATTTCAGCATATATTACGAATCACTCAGCCGAACGACTGCTCCCATATTGACGCCGCGCACGGAAAGTAGCGAACTTTACTTATTTCTTTACAACTGAATTCTTTAGAAGTTAAAGAACTTTGTAAATATAAAATCGAAAAGTTTTTGTTTTCATTGTTCTGAAAACGAATAATGCAATCAAAATATTTCAATATACAGTACGATCCATTTTCGATTCTCACTATGGGAATTTTCCTTATCGAACATGACAGTATGTATAAATCAGGTAATGTCGCTAAATTTTGTGTTTGTTATCAAGCCGAAGAGAAAATTAACCCGTGGCAAATGAGGTTCGACATCTTTCCAAAAAAAGAGAAACGATAATTTTCTTCATTTAACTCTAACACCTTTGCTTGGCTCTACAGAGGAAAACTAAAAATATATTCTCTAGGCTGATATAATAATGGGCGTTAAGTCTTTTATGATATTCTAGACTGCTTTGACTTTATTAGTTGCAGTGTGGTGTCTATTGTAATAGTGCAGCTGCTCTACGGGCTTAATTACTAGTCTGTATGTTTTTCTATAGTTCATGTAATGCGAAAAACCATTTTCGGATTTTGTAATAACTGCTTGCTTGTACACTTGTTTCAGTCTTGGAAGATTCATGTATAACTACTATAATGCAAGAATTCTCCGCCTATCGCGTGCTCCAACTAGACTACAGTTGCCATTCTAAGATATATCTGATACATCCTTTTTGTATGTATAACGGGCGGCCTAACGATGTTCATAAGTTTTTAAGCTACTTAATTTCGGGTGATTACAGAAAAGAATTTTTTAATTACATGATGTAGGGAAAAGTTATTTCACGAGGGTATTCTAGATACCCTGAAGGCTTTAAATCACAGTGTCGGACACGAATTTTTAGTACCCATACCATTGCTATTTGTCTTGCCTGGTATTTTAAAGTTCTACTCCAGAATTGAGTTATACATGTTGTATATGTATCAAAGCAAAAAATTGAAAAGACAACCACAATATATTTCCTAGAGATATTCTGGATTCAAGCGTACATACATATGTCCTCTAAGACGAGAAACTTATGTAAATTTCATCCGAATCGATTACACACAATTATAAAAGTTTTTTAAAATACCGGTCACGTGTTTTCTTCCACACGATATAAGGGAATTGTCTCGGATTCGCTTTGCGGCTTGTGCCGGAGCTTGTCGAATGCTCACTGATTTATGTCCCCTGTATTTCACACACACATCCCCAGTTTCGGCAACGACCAAGCAAGATACGACGAAGAAATACGAAAAGGGATCTGCGAAACGTGTTAAACAACTTTTGATGACACAACAAGTAGGGCGAGAGGAGTACAGGAAAGTTGGGGGTCGTGTAATGGAAGTTTTGGCGTTGTCAGGGGGCTGAACGACAATCGCGCCGTTATATTTCATTATATCATCGACTAGATTAAAAGGAAAAAAGGCAACGTCTGGCGGAGGAAAAAATCGAGGTGTTTTTTAGCACCTTTCTTTTTCAGTTGTTTATTAAATTGGTTATTATATATAATAATACCATAGCTTATCTTTCAAAACATCGACATTGTACACAGTAATGATACATCAATCAGCCTATCAATATATGAAGCTTGCCCTACTCTTTTGATCATATATATATAGCTATTGCTAGTGTGCTCTGTGATGATGATGATCATGAGCCGTTGTGAGACCCCCATCTTAAATGGCTGTTCAAAACAATTCCCAGAAACTTCATCGTGTGGGTACCGATACTAGGTTTTATACTGATTGACAGGTAGGTCGTTTTTTTATCATTTCATTAAATTAAATTAATTAAACGTTGAGCTATACTACTTTTTTCCTTCTGTATTTATCTTGAATTCGAGGAAAGAACGCCCAGGATGTATGCGGCCAGGTATTTCTTTGATAGTAATCATGCATATTTCTGTAAAGTGGTTATTAAAATCATTGGATGTTAATCTGGTTTCTAATACTGATTTTCTGTTGTTGTGAAGCTCTTCTTTTATTATACTGCAAGTTGCCCTAATCTTATTGTCACTGTTTATAATGTATTGACCTAAGCATCTGTGTCGACGATGTGACCTAAAATTGAAGGAAAGGATCGAAATCGAAATCGAAAGAATTGGTTGTAATGAATGATTCAATGAAAACTGTTTATTTGAGAAGAAGAAGTAATCAATTTGCTATAATTATCAAATATATATTGTAGGTAATATTTTGTGTTCTTTAACCAAGGGTTATAGAAAGACGCAGTGTTGGTTTGTACAAATTTTCTCTTGTATTGTACAAGTTAGCTAGTATATATTTAGTTATAAACTTGCAGTAGGTAACGAATGTGTTTTACTAATAACTTCAATTATACACAAGCAACGCATACATTTGCAGGAAATGTATATAATGAACGCAATCGTTTAATTTCTAATGGCATTATAAATTGTTGATTGGGTGAAATTAAGTAAATAAGTTTGGTTCTGTACTGAAATTAAGAAAATAAATTTCTAGAAACTATCTTTGAGTAAATCCTAAAAATTACTTAAAATTCGTCGAAAATAATGTTTAGACAACATAGCAGCTTTAGGCTGCTTATAGCAGCTTTACAATGTCAATCAATAATATAAGTCTGATAATACAAAAGCGTTAGAAAAATTAGAATTTAACTTGTCTATACGGTTAAATCAATTTTAGAAAATATTAACGATAGAATTTTAGACAAATGAAAAAGAACGCTTAATATATTTTGCCCTCCGTGGGTAAATTTTGAAAATTGCTAATTTTAAGATATCGAACCTGACACCTCTCGCTTGCCGGACGGGCGTGTTAACCACTACACCGAGTTGTACCAGCAACTTTCACTTTTTAATACGTAGTTGTTATCTATCTACAAATATATCGTAATGTTTCGACAAGTAATTGTCTGTCGAAATATTATAAATGAAGGTTCGTGACACAAGGTCCCTGTGGTGCAGTGGTTAACACATTCACTAAATGTTAATCCTATGTGTCGTTTGATTATGTTTGCATGCTTGAGAATGTAAAGAATAAAGTAGGGGAAATACAATTCCAAACTAAAATCCAAGTAGCGTACTGCTACTAAGGGACGCTCAGAAACTGTAAATCGCAGATTCTGATGAAACTTTGTCAGTTTGTAGACTCCATGGAATGCTATCAAAGGACACTCTGTTGCGGCAGAACTTCAACTATAGGGGATGAATCTGACCTTGAAATTTCACCCCCGTTTATCCACACAACTTTTGAACGATTAAAGATAGAAAAAGGTTTTAATGGGGAACTTGTACAGCCCTTTCAGCTGATGTAGCTATTTATATACAGAGCGAATTTCATATACTTCTTCGACTGATTGTTTCTGATACTTTAGGCATTGCACTGTATATACAGAGAGCGAGAGATTACCACTTCAATTTTCGTTCGTCAAAAATGAAGTACAATTATTATTAGTATTCGTGCTGTTCTTGGGTATACGAAAGTTTATTGATATTGGTTGAATTCGTATCATTTTGTAGATGTGTAACTATTCATAAAAAAATAGTCGCCTTGTAGTGGAGGCCGTGTCAACGCCCTGCTAGTGTGCCCAGCCTCCGAAGACGATCTACAATCTGTACAGCTGAACAGAGAGGTAGTTCCTCTCCATCTGAATCGACACTTTGGTTTAATTTTTAACGGCGAGAACTAGAATTTTCGCTAGCTTAATTTAATTAAATCGATTCAATCTTCCGTTGAATTCAAGATTTAGTGTATTAGCAAAATAACACATTTTTAATTAATTTTTAATATTTCACTTCTCAGAACCATCCAAACCTCCAAACCTGTTAACTCTGTTTTTTTTTTAGTCTACCTTCTTTTTCCATTTTTCCTTTTTGAGAAATAAACATTGTTATCAGTTTAAATTTTATATATTCTCTTTTACTTGCGTTACTCACCACCTCTGTACCTAATTGAGACGAACTACTTGAGTTGAGCTTTCACCTGACCCTATTACCCTGTGCGATTACTCTGGATTTGAACCCCGGTTCCCACGACCAAAATTCACAGAAGGGCATTCGTGAGATATGCCGCGGGAACTGATTTTTCGATTTGACCTAAACAATCGTCTCCGACTGGGCATAGCGGCCTTTTGAACGACGACTTCCACAACTTTGAGTTTATGTAGTAGGTGTGACTGTTGATTAAGTGAAGGTGTATCGCGATTTTCTCAACACTTTCCCCCCTTGTCTATATACTGGAAGGTGTAGTAACAAGTGCTGAAGACTTTGCGCATTTTATTACCGGTTAAATTTAAATTCTAACTTTTATTTTTATACAATAGTATTTACATTTCTTTTGTATAATGTCATGTTTTAAAGAAGTTTCATTTACAATCTGGTAATAAATAACACGAAACATGTTGCACCCAAAAAGGAATTATCAAAATTGCCTATAAAATTAAATTCAAAAATCACGCTGTTCCATGAACCGATTGACAAGGTCGCAATGTGACGATTTTAGTACAAGTCGTTGGTAGTGTATTGAACAAAGATATAAGAAATTTGCTGAATACACTGGTTTATATCGTGAACTCATAAACATCACAACGTTTTCTTTAAATTACATCAAAGAAATGTTGGAAAAAGATATTTTGAAGGCAATTTCGCTATAACATTAAGATAAAAAATATAATTTGTGCGCTTATGTACGAAACTTCTATAAGCACACTTTATAACACAGATCACAATTTCGCTCTATCATAATTATTTTCGTTGGTAAACTACTTTTATATTTAGAAGAGAATTTAATTTGAAATGCCTAGACGAAGTAAAGCGATAGTGAATCTGTTTCAAACAAACGACGTGGTGTCGGCAATAAAGGAAAACTCTTTAATAAATCATGGTTTCAATCTTGTATTAGGTGCTCCTAACTTTTTATCAGGTTTCAAGTTGAAGGAAGTATTACACATTTTTTTAACTATTTCATTGTTGATTCTGAGGCTATCGTCTCAGCCAAATTCTAAGTTGAGACAGAGCAGAATAACGTTGAAAGTAGTCTGTTTATGAAGAAATGTAATGAAAATAGAGATTAAAAGAAATTACGCTAAGTATCGTACAACAAAAACATTTGAATGTA
Organism: Oryctes borbonicus; assembly: GCA_902654985.2. Classification (NCBI taxonomy): domain Eukaryota; kingdom Metazoa; phylum Arthropoda; class Insecta; order Coleoptera; family Scarabaeidae; genus Oryctes; species Oryctes borbonicus. The sequence continues at coordinate 922,298 of LR736914.1, read as the reverse complement.
TCGCCAGGTAGCATGCATGATCTCAAAAGATTATTTAATCACTTTTTTTTTGTAAATTTTAAGTGAAGTTATTGAGTGTTTTTAAAATACACTGTGGTTGCAAAGGGTAACGTGACTACTAAATTTCTAGACACATTGAATTAAGCACCAGATAAGCTGCAGTGAAAACACTAGGAAAGTATAGCTTTTTAACTAGTTTTTCTAAATCTAAGAATGTGCTTCTCTGCATATAGGTCACACAATATTGTGGGGCCGCGATGTGGTACCATATACCAAGCAAACGTATACCAGTGACCATCAGACAATCAAATCCTTCCCTTAAAATCAACTGCATCAGAAATTCTTGATATCTAAAAAAATAGCCCATAGGATTCCTGGTAACAATACTTTCGAAAATAGTTGAGGATATGTTGATAATCTTTTCGATTTATAATGAATGCATCAATCGAATTTAAGATGCTTGTTCATATAATGTATATTAACTAGAAATCAATAACAGCCTCCCTGCTCATACACCTTATACACGTTGCACAGAGATAAGCCAATATCTGCAGTCAACCTACCAACAAGCGTAAAATTTCGCTGTATCGAATCACTTCCTATAAAACAGCTGTTCCCTGATACGACTATACTGCGAAATAGACTCGACTTAATTACACAATTACTTCCAGTGCTTAGCGAGTTTAATGCTCGATTCGAGTATTATGGAACGTAATAAACTCCCAAAATAAAGGGGAACGATCTTCCTTAGAGCCACCATCGCCAACTTTAGATTGTAGGCATATTTTATTGCTCCATTCACCCTTGATGAAGCATTATTCACGCGAGCGTTCAATTACTTTGATTGTAATGTTTTTCTTTTACATGAATAGTCAGTGTTATCTCACTTAATGCTCTGTTTCAGACGTAGAGAGCAATATTTTATGACAACATGCCATGATAATGTTGCAAATCAAGCCTACATTATATTACGAGAGGTCCTGTGTCACGTAAAATTTTACTTTATAATAAAATTTTGTCTCAGAATTAATCAAACATCTCCTGGATCCCCACAAAATAATACGGACAACAATGCCGGGTGAATCCGGAGTAATGAGAAATATTATAAGTTCTAGTTCTTTTACTTCTCCCAAAAGGGCCAAACATTTTTGTTTTTGCCAAATTAATTCTGATAGGCTAATGTAATTAATCAGTTATTCCTTTTTTTATTACTGAAATATCTATAGGGATATGGCAATTCGAGCATTTAGCGGAGATTAACGAAGACCGAACATGTCAGTTAGAGAGTCTTCTGGAATATCATTTAGCAGAAATTTCGGGTGATTTTCGTCTAAATATGTGACAACGGTTATACATCCAACATGAGACTCTTGCCCACTTCGCTTTATCTGTATAATATTTTCTTAAACAATAATTTTTCATTGTTTAAAAAATGAGTGACGGAAGCGTAGAAGAGGTCCAATGAATTGGGCGGCGAGGTTTTGAATTTGGTGGCCTGAATTTGTTTTCATTACAATCGGACACTAACTTGCCTTTATTTGTTTTATTTTGACCCACTCTATTTAATAAATTTTCACGAAAGCTCGAATTCACAAAGAAAGAGGAAATCATTTAGTATCCTTTGGTTGCTATTCCCGAAAGTTGAAACCGACGTTGTACTTGCAAACGTATACACCCACCCTAGCTGCAGATATAATTATTTAATAAATCACCGGCTTTGGTAAATAAAGGGGATCAAGAAACGATATAGACCGCTGCAGAAACAGAAAAAAAAATTAGGAAAACTTAGTTGCTGAAGGTCACTTTTCATGAGGCTTGTTATGCAATAATTTATAATTTAATAATATATTACCGTAGACAATTGTAAATTTTTCTCCTTCTTTCGTATATGTCTCTGTACGTTATTGTGTATCGGAGTGGCGTTTGCTCTCCTTTATCCATGCTTTCCTGTCTTCAGTCAATCTTATATTATTTTTTGTTCTTTCTGTTGTTTTTTATTAACCTACTATAAACAGTAGTACATTTCTCCGATAGTTTCATTGAATGGTGAGATGTATCTCAGGTCCTTCGTGCCGATCTTACACCTAGCCACTGCAGTATTTCCAAAGGAAGAAGATCCCTTAGCGACTTGTCTTTGTAGTCTTTGTAGTAAGAATCGCTTGTCTTTGTAGTATTAGCGAGACGGTGCCTTACCTCATTATGCTCGAATTTAGGCGATATCTGGATAAAGTATTTGCTAGCCGCTGGGCAGGTAAAGGTGGCACTATCGAATGGCCGGCGCGATCGCACGATCTAGCTTCTTCTTTAGGCATATCTAAAGTCGCGATAAACACCCAGTAACCGAGGACTAGGAATTACAAGAGCGCATAACTTTCGAATGTCGACACATTAGTCAGCCCACTAAAGAAAATGTGCCACAAGAATTTCATAACTTCTTTTTCCCAAGGAGTGAATGAATGGCAATTCAAACATCTACTTTGATGAATAGTAAATTTAAGAGTTGACTTCTTTCTTTTATATTAATTGTCGTTTTGTAAATTATTAAGAAAATATTAATTTTATTCCGTAAGTTTTACGCTCACTGTATTTCGTATTTTTCGGAATTTATCTAATTGGTTTCTAACGAAAGCACTGATCAAAGATCTTCGAAGTGAATGTGTTAGTACAAGTGACAAATGGTGCATGCCCTTACAAACCAATTCGATTAAAATGTGCTCACCTATATATGTTTTTACAGGTGATTTAATATAATAAACACCCTAGCCTGGTCCTTATAAAAAGATTTAAACTAAAAACGTATACGAAGAAAAAATTGTAGTTATTTAAGTATAAATACATTAAGTCTAAGTATAATTTATAGCTACATATGGAAGAGAAATGCGGTGTATTTGGCGTAGATATAATGTTATACTTAAAAACTAAATATCAAACAAAGCCTTTATATATTAAAAATATATAAATATATAATATAATATTTAAATATGTGCCAATTCGGAAAACAAAGTATTTTTATTCATGGCAAGTAAAAATATTGTTTTATTTTTAGTATGTAGGATTTTTATTCTAAAAAGAAGTTTTGGTGAAAGAAAAGGCCGAAAATATAGCGCAACTTCGAGATTATAGGCACAGGGATGAGACAACAAACACCACATATTAAAAAATGGAACCATTTGTGTTAGTGTATTTTCTAATATGTAATGTCTCATCCCATTACCTCTAGTCCCACCGTAGCATCCTAAAGGACGATTTAGACGAGTTTCCCGTACCTAACATTCAAAAAACTGTGGCCTTTGAGAAGATAGTTAGATGTAAACTAATCAAGCATTAGTTTACAAGTAACGATATTCTGCAAAACGAACAGTACGCTCCATTGAACTGATTGATATTTATTGCTTATGCGTTTGCCGCTAAAATTTCGATAGGAATCCTAGAAAAAGAAACAGATTGTCGCTGTGTACTATGTGAGGAACTTTCCACAACAAAGGTTGGATCAATATTAACTTCCTCATGTCGCAGGTGTTCCCATTTTTTTTTGTTTTAAATGTAAATAGCGGATATTACAAAAGTCAAGCAAATCTTTTCTTTGGACCGAGTCATTGCGTTTCCTTTATACTATATTTTACAATTTAGTAAACCCTTAGATTACTAGTTAAAACATTTTTCTCTGTGTACTAGTAATAGTTAACGTAAGAATTGCATTCTTTATGTAGTAGTTAAAGTATCTTAGTAATTTCTTCACGGAATTAAAATCAATGATTGTTAAACAAACCACCAATATATCACCAAGAAGATATTTGCTACTTACTTTAACTCTCAATCGTTTATTAAGAATCCTGAAATATTGGCAGGGCTGCGGGTGGCGATTCCTGTTTAACGGTAAATATCTGAACGTTTCATTTTAAACGTTCTGATAGAAGTAAACCAGCGAAAAATATGCCATTAATTTTATTTTAATATCTACAGCTAATTAGACGTAACAACAAGTAGCAATAATAGCATGGCGGTTGTTACGCACCACCTGTTGAAGCAAACAATCAATCATTACGATGTGGCAACGAAGAGGTAACAAAATATTTATCAATTTTTCGACATTCAATGCGTAACTACCAATCATGAAAAATTCGGAGGGCTGAGAATAAGATGTTGGGAATTCTTATGCAAAGGTTAACACTTACAAAGTTTGGAGTGTACATTCTAAACAGCTGAATCAATAAAATCGATTCCTGTGTAACAAATTAGCAACAAAATACGCCACCTAGGTCGTGTTGATATCTGCATAAGGCAAATGATACACTGCCTTAATAATATGCTAGCCTAGCATTGTTTCACGGAAACGGTTGAATCAACAAATTAAATTCTTGGGTAGCAAATTAGTTACAAAATATGCAACTATTTTGATGATGGTCTTATGAAGTGGCTACGCCAGCTTAATAAACATCCCAAGTGATCACCTACTTAGCTGATGAAGAACTACTCAGATTAGTCATTCCAAAAAATTACTTCATCTATGAAACTATCGTATATTACAATCGAAAAAAGTATTTTAAGAGACTTCTCTTCAAAACTGGAGACCAGAATTCTAAATGAATATTTGTTGGCACATTTGTGTGCGCATTTAATTTCCTGTTCGACGATCAAATTTCGATTCGTAAATCTATCGTCTCCTCTCTACCGCATTTTCTAATGAAGGCTGTTCGAAATAGGAACCAGCCGATTGCCTCCTACCTCTCTCGTAATCTCCGAAATTAGGTTTTTACGCAGTAGACCGATTTCGTGGGGATTTGGGAAATGAAAGCGGTAACGTTGAAATGTTTTTCTCTTGAGAGGAAACCCGCTCTAAGGATAGCTCGAGGATTCGCATTTATTAAAGTAGTGTACTGCCTCTGCTATAGCAACTAAACATGTGGCAACGTACGCTAAATTTAGTATATATCACTAGTTATTCGAAATTGAATCATAATTAAATGTTTGCAAGAACTGTTGTGATATCCACATATACAGGTAGCTATTAGATCTAAGAATAAAAGAACTGTGCATATTACGACACTGTATAGCACACTTCTATGTGTAAGTTTATTTGGGGTAAATCAATTCAATTCAGATAGTTACTTTAAGGATCACGTTCTGTTTTGTTAACCCGTGATCTGAAACTTCCTTTTCCCTCGATTCAAAATTAAGCTGAAACTAGTGAAATGCATGTAACGGAAATAACGAGAAGTTAAACAAAAGCGTATAGAGATGAAAAATAACAAAGATCAAGTATGAATAAGGACTTGCGTTCATTGGATGCGTATTCGGACAAATTCAAAATATACAAAAATAAGGTTTATTATTTTAAACGGGACCCCCGGGTATAGAATAAAACAACTTAAATTTGCAGCAAAAGAATTTACAATTTAAATCACTCAGAGCAACTGGTTTAAAACAAGTAATAAGAGAATGTATAGGTGAAGCTTATTGGATTAAGTATACGGTCTGTTGGCGCCTCCCTAGCGGGAATTGATCAGCGTTTTTTCGTTCTCTTGGTTCTCTTGGTGGCGGTGAAGACTCTAACTCGCGGCTCCTCTGGCGGTGGTGATTAATTTCACTTTAAATACATTTTTAATTCACTTAAATCGCCCTTGCGTCGTGGTGTACCTAGCGTACCTTTGTACGTTACCATTATAGTGCAATACCGCTTAATTTCTTTTATACCTCGTTTGTGGCTCTTCTGCCAAATAAATGGTAATAATTACCCTTTGTTCGCCTCCCTGAGCAACTGGGGATTGATACAGTCAACTGCCAATTGCTACACTATGGTCACATGCACTATCGTCTTAGCTGCTGGAAGAAGACTCTTTTTTGATAATTTTATAACGCTCGGATGGATAACACCCTCCTTTTCAATCACAACCAACCACAACTCGCACAGAATATATGGCAAAAAAATCAACACTTTTTTCTGAGTTACGCATTTTTACGCACTCAACATACAGCGGTGAAATAAAGATGACATTCATTTAAAATAAATGAACGAAACCAATGCTGCTATGAGAAAATAAATAAATATGAATTAGAAATTGTGATAACAGCAGTACAAACATAGGATAAAAGAAAGAATTCAAAAAGGATACCAAGCATTTGGAAGAAATAAAACGTGATTGAAAACCAAAAACATCAGTAAAGTAAATAAAATAAAAATATATAAAGCTTTAATAAGACCAGTTAGTACATACGATATAAAACACGAGAAAACGAAAGATACTGAGGTCCAAACGTGACAAGAGAAAGAGGGGGAAGGGAAGAAAGATAAATATACATAAGGGGAGTAAGACTGAATTGGGCTAGACACATAATGAGGAGCAAATCAAAGGAGATGGTCAGAAGGATAACGCAATGGATTTCATTATTATATAGAAAATAGTGGTATTTAACATGGAAAAACTATTGTTTAAAGCAAATAGAATTATCCTCTATACATTTTGCGTATAATGATACTATACAGTTGAAAATTACAGATTAAAACAGTAAACGATGAAGATGAGTTTGAGATGATGAGATGTTTTCGTTTCGCTGAAACCATTATTGGCTGGAGAGACATTTATAGATTGAAATCCCCGTGGTAGCGAGAGGAGACCAAAAAGGAGACTAAGCTGTACAAGTTGTTGTAAGGACATATTAGGCATCGGTGGAGCGTTGCCGTTAGCTAAACATACTACCACGCGTGTGGCTGAACACTGACCACACGCTTATCATACCTACCGATCATAATAGCGTTAGTTCTAATATTGCAGGATATGGATATATTTAAATTTTAAATGCCAAGGTAACTGTGTAAAACAGCGTGTTAACATTAGCAGATTCTTGCTGATTTTATCGGAAATTGGTGCTTTAAATTGAATGCCATATTTTTTCTATTTTCTGGTAATCTGTAATGTTTACTACTTAATTTTCTGCAGTCTTTCATATATACCATTCTCCCCACTACTACACAAGAAATTTGATCTTAATAATTCCATATCATCAGCAACATAATGAATAAATAGTTGGAGCAGTTTTAAAGCTCTTTAATATCTTTTGATGATCTAAGTAGACAATTTAAATTCAAAAGTTCTATTAAATCTGTTGCAAACGCCAGTAACTTGCTATTGCGAAAATTGCACTTAACTATTTTATGTAGAACGTAGTCTATATCATAATATGATTTGTCTGAGCGTAACTTTCGAATTTGAGTTCGTACTAGTTTCTAAACTAGTAGACACTATACTCGCTGTAGATATAATTTAATTCAAACGACAGTGGGAATACAATTATATTATTTCAGTATTCTTATTATTTTTGTTTCAAAGTTTATGGGAACATGTTTGTATGTTTTTCGTTCAAAATAAACATGATGTACTAGTTCCAGATATTTTAAAATGCATGCTAACCTAATTTAATTATGTCACTATTCCTTTATCAGAATTAAATCTACTTCCTTGAATAAACGATTTTGTGTGAAGAGGACACAATTATAATATAAATGTTCTGTAGTAATCTTCCTATTTTACAAGTTTTCATGTAATGTGTAGATACATTGACACTAATAAATGTACAAAGCAAAACTACGAGACAGCATCTACTGTAATACAAAAACAATTAGTAAAAAACATCTTGGATCTATACCATGTAAAAGGATTAGGATAAACAGAAGATTACGACTGCGAGTCCATCCAGTGATATATAACTCCAAGGAAATTTATGTGTATGTACGTGCAGACACACTGCATTATCAATCTTCGCAGTGCATCGAATGTATTAGAAGACCAGTTTTCAGAGAGCAATTCCACAGAAAACATATTCATAGACCTCCATTGAATTTTATTTATATTTAATTATGCTCGTACTTGAGGTACAGGGAAGGATTCGAGTTTAAACGTAATTTAAAGTCGGTTGAACTTATCACGAGGGCAATTAAATAAAAGATATTGATTTACTGTTCAAGTTTCAGTGAAGAATAATTAGCTTTTGAACACGGAATTTCCCTAAACAAAAATGACAAAAAAGTATCTTGGCAAAGTTATCGATGCTGAACTAAGGATTTGATGCAGGTAATTTATTTTCCAGTTTCTATTATGAAAGTAATTTGTTGACAGGAACGAACAGTTAGACGGACTAAAACTTTCATAAGGGAATTTAGGACACAAGAATGAAAAGAGTGTAATCAAATGAATTTTAATATTACGTCTAACATTTATTTTTACAGCAGAGGTAATTTTAGAACATTAATTTCTGATGAATTTTTTAAGGCATTTTAGGTCGGTCCTTTGTTACCAGAAATACTCTTAATATTTCTGTTTATGAGATCTGCTTTGTCGTTGTTCCAAATTAAAATATGTTATTGCTCAATACGAATTTTTATATGATATGTAGTTTATTTGTCTTGCAACATATATATTCTTGTTTTTTACATACATCTCTATTTAGTCTGCTTATTTTTTTTAATTTGGGCGGTTTTTATAAGCGCTTATGTATACTAAGTAATTGAAGCGACTGATGCTATTGGAAGGTATAATAAATATTTTGCATTTGAGTAGGTTATATTGCTTTATGAAAGAAGGGAAGGATAATTGCAATTTTTTATGTTTCGATGTTATGAGGTTGCTATCATTCGCATCAAGTAGATGTACAAAAACAAAATTGTTCACTAGGTAGTTATCACAACAGTCAAAAACTTCTGTTTTAAAGGTTTCGTTACAGAATTAGTAAAGGCCAAGATTGTAGTCATTGATCATTCCTGTAATACAAGTTTGATACCGAATGAAACATACACAAAAATTATTCTAGGATAAACATTTGAAAAATATAGCGATTGACGGATAGTTCATTCCGAGGAAAGTAAAATTACAATGTATATTATTCCCATTTGTAGAGCTTATGGAGATGTTATCGGTTAGTAAAGCATATTTTCCACTAAACCCAACCGCCACACTTTTGGACTCGTTAATAGGCAAGCTTCATTGGATCACCACATCAATTGCATCCTGTAGTTCTTTATCGTCTGCAAATATGACCAGGTTCTTCCCTGAGGGTTTCGGAATATCATGTACATACAATAAAAATAGTTGAGGATCCAAAAGCGAATCCTGCGGAACGCCGAATTAAAAACACACTTCTGATTACCCTCATTGAGTAGGTCTTTGGTCTGCCAAATAAGATACGATGAGATGAACACGTATTGGCTAAAATTCCATTTTTATCAACTTGTACAATATACCCGTGTACCAGACGATATCGACAGTTGTAAACTCGTTAAGAAAGAACGCTCCGTTAGTCCCCTGGTGTTCAAAAGCGGCAAAGATAGTAGACAATCCCACGCGAAATCCGTGGTGTTGTGTAAGGATTAAATAGACAACGGAAATTCGTTTCTCAGTCTCGTTGACATAGCAGCTTCAGTTACTTTGATAACCGCCGACAAGAGACTAATCTGACTGCAATCCAGCGGAGCTAGCCAACAGCTTACCCGGCGCTTTTGCTTTGAGCAGATTTATTGAGTCTAGAATCGGCTAATGGTCCTACTCTGCAGCTGGAATTCGTTGTATTTTAAAGCAAAGCTATTAATCTGGAAGTCCTGCCTGGCACCAATACTTCATTATGGCGCCTCCTCCAGGCACATAGCTAGCGATTGTCACCCAAAGGGAATGGAAGCAGCCCAAAGCAAGATACTCAGAGACATCACAAGAGCCCGTGGATGCATGCGTAATGACCTGCCTGCAGAAACGAGTTGGGCTTCACGAAATTAGTGGAGACCAGACAGACTCGTCTCATGAGAATGGGTTCGTGTGGCCTACTGGTTTCCCCGAGAGTCGACAAAACACGAGCCTCTGCTAATTTCGTGAAGCGCACGGGAAGTGTACTCATTTCGGTAGGCTTAGTAATGACCAAATAAAGAAGGATCTATATCCAGCTTTACCAACTATACAAAAGAATTAGGGAAACGTGGCAGCGGGGCAGCATATGGGACAATTCTCTGTTGCCTAGTGCGATGCGGAAGCTTCAGGACCCAAAAAATTGGAATGAAAATTAACCAATGATTTTTTTTGGCTTCTCAATAAAAAAAGGTATTATATTTGTCGTAAATAAAAGATAAGATTTGATTATTATTACATGATTTATTGATTTACATAATCATAATCTGATGAAATTTTATTGACTCGGATTGCATTATGTATAGAAAGTGCTCTTACCGGTGTAATGAACATCATGCTGTTTTACGTTTGCAATTCTTCCTCGTTTCCAAGTAATAAAGTACTTTTTAAAAGTATAGCTCTAGGCATTTCTTAGCGGCCAAATGCCTAATATGTTAAGAAAGACAGAGTATAATAGAAGCTGCTTAAATTTAGCTTCTTTCCGTCCGCAGCGATCCTCACCCAAAGTATCGAGTTCTTGGAACGCAGTGTACATTTTCCCATAGAAATTGCATGTAATGAAGCTCTATCCGCACACAAACTGCAGGAAATTATATCAATACAAAAGAGATCCCAGGTTTTGCATGTAGTAACCCACGCCCGGACTATATTCATCGCATTTATTAAACTGATAAATTTAATACATTCGGAAATTTCCGTCAATTTTCGTACCTACTGCGATGTGTAACTTAATTAGTTTCCGCTCCGGTTCAATTATCTAGCCATCTAGGTTGACTTTTAGATTTTAATTTAAGATTGCGAAATAAGGTTTTGCAAATGACATTGACAGAATGTATAACGGGCTGTATTACCATGTTGTAGTGCTTTCGTAAAGCTTTTGCTAGAGGAAAACTTTGAAACTTCAGCTAAAATAACTAACACAGATGAAATTCAGATTGTCAGTGTTATTGCAAGTTAAATAACTAAGACTTTAATTACCAGTAGAAAATATTACTCAACGGTCTAACGCATTTAAACCGTTTATTCATGTTTGGACTAGAAAAAGAGATAAATATATGAGTAGATGGAAAATAATAAGGGAGCTATTTGAGTCTTTCTCTTGTAAAATTGTAAATAATAATAATAAAGTCTTATCGTTTGAGAATTGAGGAGTTGCCTTATAGTCTCCTACGTTTCGGCTAAAGCATTTAACTTCAAGTGACTAAGATGAGAAAGAACAAACTGCTTATGTCTTTATGGACTTACGCAAGCCCTTCGATTGCGTCAACTATCAAGTTCTTCTTCAAAAATTCAGAAATTATGTGATTTCCTGGTGTAGGTTTCTATTGGTTGAAGTCCTTCTTGCCAAGCAGACGTCAGAGTATTACTGGTAATGATGAATTTGGAAGAAAAGCACTCGGAGTGGATAATAACGCTTAGAAGTGTACCTTAACGAACAATTTTTGGATCAGTTATAGTTGTGTTAGTGACCTATCGATAGTTACTGAGAATATTGCTGTAATACTATACTCTCGGTTTCTGGGTTGAAACCGCGTCGTTGTCGTAGCTTCTGCCTACGTTTTGTGCAGACTCTTGTTGGACACCTTCAGAGGTGTTACTGCACATTGACTGGGGGCTATTTGGACGACGAATGGTTCTTTAACTACAATCTGAAGCTAAATGTAGATTACACGAAATTAATATCCTCCAACACAGAAACATTGTGTGTACACATACTTGCACCTTTCAACGAAGCGCAGTTGGGCAGGATTTTTATTCTACAGAAAGCCTGCGTAAGGTCCTTATTTAATATAAGATATAATCACACGTGCGTGTATACCTTTAAAACAACACTCACACTACCTTCTATATATATCCTTGAGTCATCATTGTTTGTCAAAAGACATTATAGACTTTTTTCAAAAATATGAAACGAATCATAATAAAAGCACAAGAAATATCGAACAGAAGCTGTTAGTTGCGCCATACCCTAATCTGGGTAAATGCAGAATAAGTAATATACGTATGCATTAAGGTGTTTAATTATTTACTGGAAGTGCGTAAATCACTCCCTAAAAAACAATTTAAGAGCAGCATAAAAAGATATTGGGGCTTCTTTATGATTGCACATTTCAAAAAGTAATATTTGATTACCTCTAATTTGATCGCATTTCTACAGCTCTGTATTTTGTATAGTGTTTATTGCTGTGTTGACATTTTCTACGTATTTTATGTGTTACAGAAAGAATAGAGTAGATAATAGTGATAGTTAAAGGATAGGTTTATCAAATATTACATGTGCGTGTAACGTAGGAGCACTTTTCTACGTCATTAGTTTTACGGAACATTAGCAATAGTAAATATCTCTGTTCTCGTGTACACTGCTATGAGAATGTGCATACTCATTTGCTTTTGCAGGAAAGGTAGCAGGTTTTTAAAAATTAGTAGATAATTAAGATGAACAGTTCACATAAAGTTTCAATTCGATTGGGAACTGTACAGCAACACCGTTGTACACGAACTGTCCATTAGAGGGCGCTCCAATTTCGTACCGCTTCTGTTTACGTTACACTTAGCATGATAATTAGGTTTTTATACGGTTGACTACCTTCGATACGATTTGAAAAGGGAGGTGTGAAAATTTGTGTAAGTATATCGCAAATGGTGGTCTTTATTATTTTGCCTTTTCATAGTACTAAAATGAAGAAACAGAGAAACAGGCACTGTTTTCTCCGCGGTGAATTGTACCCAGAAAATTCGTCCAATTTAAAGTTTAATTCAAATTAAATGTAATGTTATTCAGATTAAATGTAACGTTAGGTTTAATTCAAATTAAATGTAATAACATCATAACTACACATTAACTCCGTCCTCCGACTATGCATCACGTGGCAATAATTTCCGACTCATTCATTGCTCCCTGGTATCCGCGTTGTCGATTTTGCCTTGTTTAAACGACACCATTGTGATCTCTGCATTTGTTTTGTAGTGCAGCATGGTACGCTGAGTTATCTTGATCATATATTGTAAAATATATGAAAAATAATAAATATAATAAATAATAAAATATATGGTAAAATATATACCTGTGTGAAGTTTAGTAAAAATGCAGGACGGTCTGGATTTGGTGTTACTTGCGTCTTACCAGTATTACGCTTAGTTAACGTCGCACTGTGAGGCAAATTTACGAAAACCTGGCCAAAACACCAAATTTCAAAGTAAATTTAAATTGCCGAATCATTATGCCGGATTACTCGAGTGTGAGGAAGGTAGTGGTGCTATTCGAAGATCCAGCGTAATCGGAAGTAAGTTCAATAACGGTAACATTCCTGGCGCCATACATATGTGAACTTTTGAAGTAAAGACAAGTCGAGTATTTTATTACAATGGATCTTCTACAATTAATGCTGGAGGTAAGTTCAGTATTTATACTAAACTTTAGGATACAATTGCGTGATAAATTTCCGTTTTTTATTTTCTTTAGTGAATATTTGCAAAGATACAAACATCTTCTTTATTTCCTGGACGTTTATTTAGCTATAGGATGAAAAACAATTTGTCGCATACGTTTGTCACTGATTGAATTTGGTACAATAAAGAACGTAAATTCATAAAAAGTGTAACTATTTGCAATGGTTATCCTTCTATAGATATCAATTGTCATTCTTAATACTATGCAGCGTAGACAATTCGTCACGGTGGAGATCTACGCCAAGAAATTTCTGAAACTTCCCTTCCACGGCATATGATGAGATAGATATTAGTAAATTTCTTAGGGGTCAAGATATGAACATATGTTTCAGAGATACACTCAAAAACCTTGTTAAGTATCCGAAAGACAAACTGGATATGAAGAAAATGTCAGAAATTTATGAAATTGAAGGCAGTGACTATGATAAAGGCCACAAAAAAACGACAGGCACCATATTCAATAAGCACATTAAGTACTACCGATATGGAGAATAGGATCGTCAAGTGTAACACAACATATAAACGTAACTGGCCATAATATTAACTTATAAAACCTGATATTAATAATTGTTAATTCTTTAGGGTAACCCGGACACATGTTTTACGTTTTGAGCAACAATAATAAGAGTCTCTTCCGTTTATTTTCCGTATTTTTTGGCATGCCGTAGCTTTAGGATATACATATACGCTGCGAAAGTATATACTTCCAAATACTTTTTTCTCAATAATATAGTTTTTCTGCATATCATTTGGTTATACAATTGATAGTAGGTACCCACGCATTCTCGAAACAGCTGTTCCGGACTAACTTGTGCGGTGCGTTGGTACTTGTTGCTTCATATTTAACTTTAACTAACGATTTTAACGTAAGGAAAAAACAGATTTCTAGCTCAAAACCAGTAGCGTTTAGATTCAAACGTAGTATTTCCATTAGTTAAACCTCAAATTACAGAAGGTCGATCTAGTCTTAAGCTTTTAGAAAGTAGTGAACGTTCCAAGTGCCTATAAACTTAGAAACTAGAAAACATATTTAAAGTAATTTCTGAGAATAAAGCTTATTGAGCATATCAAATACTCGTATACCTCTGCGAAAATGTTATTGCTTCGTTATTGTTTGACAGATTGTGCATTTCTGTATGTTAATATTCAAACGCACTCACCCAATCGCCGTTTTAAACCTGTGTACCATAAAGGACCTCGTGAAAGCGATACGCGACCACAAGTATATCAGGCAAGCTGTTAAGGCCTATAGATCTGAATCTGGCCTGGTAACTAATGTGTATTCGATCTAAGGCAATAACCACATTATGTTACGGTGGATGCCAAGCTACCAGGGGATCGCGGGAATAAAGGCAGATAAACTGGCCAAAGGAGCAGCGAACATACTTTCCATGACTATAACTATTTTTATAATAATGCAATAATTATTCAAAAGGGACGCGATTTGTTCTTTTTGTTTGGACTTGATTTAATAATGAAAGTGTTCATACGCCATTTTTTGCCATTTGATTTTTAAAATACCAACAATTTATATACTTTAGAAACAACTTTGAGAAGAAGTTGAGTCTTGTCTAATGTAGTTATGAACCCGGAAGAAATTGGACTATGGCCAATTTACTAAAGAGTGCACTAGGCAGCGTTACAATCAACGCCTGTATTACAAAATAAAAAGTATTATAATAATGCTCTATTTCAGCTACCATTCAACTAATTTCATATTGAATCGGATTACCAATTCAATACTTTTTCGTAATATACATTAGTTCGACTTTTAATAATGTAGTATCAGGAACCCTTCCTTTTGTGACAAGCCATTTAATCAATTTTTTTACTGAACCCCAGAATTGTTCTGATCTTCAAATAGCAAAGCAAAAGCTAAAAGCAACAAAATGGTTCTCTTAATAATCTTAGTTTTTTTCTGTTTCTTCTAGATGTTTAGACACGAGGATAATCCTAATTCTTATCTCTTGTGTAAAACAAAGCAGTTGGCCATCGTTTTATGTTTCTGCTAACACTATGAGTACCACTTAGCTCACCTACAGCGTCCACTCCTCCTTTGGCTGGGTTATAAAAACTTATAACTGGTTTGGGAGAATTTCCGGTGACCAAATCAATTTTTATCGTGGTGATGGAAAGAAAGGAGTAGCATATTTCTTCCCTTTCAAAGAACGTAACACATAAAAGTTACGTCGCGCTCAAAACCAAATAGTGAACTGCTTTCGGCCCT
The DNA here is from genome assembly GCA_902654985.2 of Oryctes borbonicus. NCBI lineage: Eukaryota > Metazoa > Arthropoda > Insecta > Coleoptera > Scarabaeidae > Oryctes > Oryctes borbonicus. The sequence goes on along the minus strand of LR736914.1, from coordinate 906,734 downwards.
TCCTCTCATATCGAGATATGAAGAAGGAATTTCTCGCCTGTTTGGAACCAATGTTCCTTTGTCTCTACCACATTAAAGGTTAATAAAACCAATTGTTAAAGGTGATGTTCCTGGCAGATTTTCTTATAAATTCTATTAATATAACATCGTTTGGCTTGTAACTCATTTTCAATTGCTCTTCCCCCTACTTACCAAGATACGCCTACATATTGAAAAGATTTTGTTTCTACAATACCAAAAATTTTTAGGCCATAGTTGACCGGTTTGTTCGGCATATACTGTCTAAACGGCCACCACCCACGAAAGAATATAACTTTTCACTGGTGGTGACGATGGCTCCAGGAGTATAATTTACCTTACATTTGGTGAAAAATGTTTCAAACCCAGTCCTAAAACGAACAGATTTGTCGATTTTCATTTCTAATCAAATCTAAAACATGGAACAATGAAAATAAGTCGTTTTAGTGGCATCACTGTTCGAAACATATCTTATACCTAACCTATCACTCCTCTTTGAATGCTCTAAATTGATCCTATTTAATCGAAATATTGCCAAATACAGACAGCAAGAGTACCTTTCATTTCAGTATTTGCCGTTAGTTTTACAATTTCTCTCATGTTGTCTCTATATCTCTGCTTTCATTAACATATTTACATTTGTGTACTTTACAACATTTATAAATGTCGTATCGTTGATAAAAGGTCGAAAGAATCAAGTAGCGTTTTCGCGTGCTTTGCTGATACTTTTAATCCTAAAAGATCGCTAAGTAAATTTATTCGATGAGTGCGCACATTTAGGGTGACGTTTTTAATCATCCTGATTTTTCCATTACGTTCTACGTAAATATTTCTTTTGCAATGAGTCTTCACCATCATCAGGGGGAGAACTTTTTCTTTTTGTTAGTATTTCACGAGCTTTTTCAATTGCATCATAGACTGTACCTTTTGGTATCGTGCTGCCATCACGTTGATAAATGTGAAAAGGCCCATAGTTGCTCGTCACCCGCATGGTTTAAAGTTCATTGTGTGGTTTTAATTACACTCTACTTTGATCAAGGTAATCCAACAATAACTAAAGTATATTGTTTGAATGAACTAAATTAATATAAGCTAATTTAAAACTTATTGCAAATCCGAGGGCCCCAAATGCTGTATTTCAGCGCGGCGGAAATTCTCATTGTGAGCAAAAAGGGATTCATTAACATGCGGTCCAGGTGGTGTTGTCGGAACCCACATATAAAACTACCGCGAACGCCGCCCTAATTGAGATCGAATTATGCTCAGACGATTCAATAAGAGCGGCGAAGTATTCCCGACCACATCCGTGCCCGGCTCCCGGAGGAGTGACCGACTGACTTTAACATCCATCCGCCCCAAACAAAAGCGGCGATTCCGTGTAAGCGAACTTCGACGATGCGATGCGGTGGTGCAGAATGCCTCCGTATGTCCCTTAATCTCGTTTCGAAGTTTCTTTACGAGAGAAGTTATCGAATGTGCGGCTTTATGCGATAGCATTTTTTAAATAACTTTACCAACAAGATAAGTAAAAGGTTGAATAGTTGCGCCCTCTTTTTGCAGACAGTAGCTTAGTTGCTTCCGAGATTAATATTTAGCGAGTAAATTGAAATCAGTGAACGATATAGGTACTCTTGCATATTTCAAATCAGATGACCATTTATATTTGTGTATTTCAAATGCAACAATGAACACTTGTCTATGTTTAGTTCTGTGAGGACGTTATTGGTCGACGATGTAAACTATCTATCTAAGAAACTCTACATTGCATGAGTCTGCCGACGTTTCACCCTCAGTTTCATGGAGCTTTTTCTGGTCTGCTGCATGCTGTGTTACTGCTGTGTGAAGAATGATTGTGATTGCTCGGGGTACGACTTTTATAAAGTTGGGTAGGGATTTGGTATCGTTAAATAAAATGTGGCCGGTTTCCAGGTTGCGTTCGGATAATGCAGAATTGGATATTTGCAGCAATCTAGTGCAATGTTCGCATTCTACCGTACATGAGCTTTTGTTTTGTCTTTGGCTGACGGTAATAAGTCGGAGAATTTTGATGGGAGTATTGGTGTTATGTCTCCGAAGTAGTTTGCCTATTTTATCGGTAATCGGTAACACTTTAAATTTATTCGAAGAGTTCAAATTGAAATTCAAAGGTGTGCTAATACAATTAATCAGAAGTAGTTAAGTGCCATACAGAAACACATAAATATAATAAATAAAAAACATAAAAATAACAAAATAAATAATGTCCTATATCTCACTTAAAATTTCATTTATCAATTCTAAATTGCCGCAAGAGTGTAGAGACACTCACGAGTTTCACGATCCTAAATTTTCATTCAAACGCTTAAAAATTTTGAAATTTTCTCTATTTTTTCCCCGCGAAAAACTATCGAACTAATAGAATTAAAGTAATAATTCAGCGGTAACGCTCTTGTAGGTAATTTGATGTATAGGATCTATTCCATATTCTTTTGCTAATAGGAATTAATAGAAAATTAAACAATTTTTAGTATTAACGAGCGACATTTTCCTATTTTAAGCTAATTAAACAAATTATATTTCTTTCACAAAATATTGAATTTTTTGAGCAATGACCTATCCCAATCCCTAACCGACAGCTGTATTGACAATTTAATTAATTTATCTGAGTTTTTTACATTTTAAAAATCGAATAAAATTTGGAGAAATAGTACAATTTTTATCTGCACACTGAGGTTCTTCAGTACATGTTCAATCTCGATGTCTGATCTTGAAATTCTGGACTTCAAGCTGCACCCGATTTACAACCAAATATTTCTTTCCTCGAGTCTTGTTCCGTGAATGTTAGAAGGTCAAAATGGATTTACCTAATGGAGTCTTTAAGTTTTTGGTTGAAACAGTTTCATATTAACTTGAAACTTTAAATATTCCATCAAAAAATCTTCGAAGTCTTGTTGTCGAAACTTAATCTCCTGTCGATTTTTTTCAATTTATAATCGTAATTTACTAGTTGAATTAAATCAAATAGTACCCTTGCCGATTTCAAAATTTATTGAAAGTACCTTTCGCTTCCATGGTGACGATATCCAAGTTTATGGATATGACAATGCTATATACAGTAAAGTAGAGTGGTTCCACGAAAACAGTTTCAATTTAATGACGGCATGCAAACAGCTGTATGCTTGCCCAGATACGATACAATAACATAATTTGGATAAGAAGAAATATAATTACATTTATTGTTAGTAAATTTCGTTCCTCGCACTAAAAGTTTACTGGATTCTTTCTTAAATATATATGTAAGACGAAAATGAAAAAACTGATCTCGGGGAAATTGGAGGAAAGATTGTTTTTCAGATAGTTTAAAAAACTGCTTTCGGTTAGAAAATTTCCTATTCTGCCCATTTGTTGTCCCTTCGGCAAAAACATACGGACAACATTACGGATTTTGTTGACTAAGTTGCAATAAAGTGTCTCTCATGGTTTTGGTGCATTCTTGACACAAACTATTATTAAAGGGTAAATTCCTGAAAATAAACGAAATAAATAATTATTTAATAAAATTAGAAATTAAAAACCAAAAATAAAAGAATAAATATAGGTACATACTTCACGCTACAATATATGTATTTTAAGTGATGGTACTACTATGTTCATGTAAATTATAACTTTATGTCTTTATAACGGACACATATTTACACTGAAACAGATAATTGAAACGAACCCAAATAACATAATACAATCATTGACGACGATGGCCCTGTAAAAGAAATGAAAACATCGTTTTGAAATTTTGACATGCCATATTATGGATATTGATGCACCTTCCAAAAATGTATTCGATTTCAGAATACCCTATATATTCTGGATTCCTTAAATAGACAAATTAACAAGATACCACATCACAAATCTAAAGCATACCACCTAAAATATTCCGTTTTCTTTGAAAACAAAAGGTCAGAATTTAGCTTATGTAGCAAGATCTTAGTATTACTTATTAGGAAGCTCTACGTATTCTACTCGGAAAATACAGATAAACTATAATTCATTTCCAATACTCAAATTCACTCCCTTATGCTGAAATCGATTACTTATTATGTATATACAACCATTATTTACAAAGTTAGCCTTGTCTGGCTTGCTAATTGCAAAGAAGGAGTGTGGCATTACCTTTATTTATTGGGAACATATTTGGCTTACGTAATTTTGCTAGAATTTTAAATATAAAATTTATTAATAATAACCAAAGTAATGCTGCTAATACAGCTATCAATGGTATTGGTAGATTCAATCACGACGAAAGCAATGCAAGGAGAGGGAACGCTAACCAACGGACATGTTTTTACCTACCCCGCATCATCACCATTGTTCCGAGCGTATTCTATACCTCATCATTCTGTACCTGATATCACTGTCCGTGAAAACGACGAGTCAGCTGTATTTCTTGGGGCCATGTAGCGCCAAGCGATGTATAACTCCCAACCAGTTCTTGGACTGCTGAAATAGAGAGAGCACGCACCTGAATGCTCTGAATAGCTGCGCGATGTGCGATATAAGTGAGTGATTCCATCAATACCATGAGTAGCTGTATTAGCAGCATTATTCTGGTTATTTCTGTATTTCTGTGCTTTTCGAAAGTCTACATGATAACAAAGTTATTAATATTTTGCGTTGCCTTATCGAGACACTATACGGAGTTCACCTAGGAAAAATAGTTAAAGGTATGTAGTAAAGACAAATACATATGTTTAGTTGGTTCTGCAAGATATATTGTCATTTTTGTTATTTATTACGTATTTTAATGTTACAATTTACAACATCGAATGTATTTTGGAACGTAGCTGTCATTAGCGTAAGCTCTGTCCACCCATCCAACATCAAACTTTCTTTCTCAGTATCGCTAACTGCTTTTTTTGCCTACTATGTAGGCGGTGGGCTCTTAGGAAAAAGTCCAACGATCTTGGGGCAACGGCTGAATACCTTGTCTCCTATTCATTTTCTTCACATCCTACATTTTCAATTTTAATGGAATATCTTTCTACAAGAACTCAAAGAGTAAATTTAGTCGTACCTTAGTCGCAATATTTTAAATTCAATATTACTGTATAAGATGTTGTCCGTTGGTAAAATTTAATATTTGTAACGTTAAGTGTAATAGAATGTTAAATAAAGTCAATTTCTTATCTGATTTAATTTTTATAATTATATTTCGAAAGGTATTCATATCTAAATTAGTCGTGATTATACATTCGCTATGGCGATTGAAAAAGGAGTAAAGGGCTGATAATTAATGTCTCACTTTTAGGCAAGATATTCAACCAGGCCACGTTTGGCTGCATTTCCATTTTCTTTGTTCAGCGTTTAAGTTCGATGTATAAATACAAAGTAGAAATGAAGTTTGGTAATTAAAAAGTCACTGGGGGTTCCAGTACTCATATATATATATATATTAATTAAAATTGCCGAAAGAGACTTTGAAATTAATTTAATTTCGAAAAAAGATCTTTCGCTCGTTTAGAACATTGCAATATATTATATAAACCATATTATAATATTGGTTTGCATATATTGAAACGTAGAAATTAGTTGAATCAACTAAAATTTGATTGATTCAATTAAATGAGTTTGAGTATACACATCAGCCATTAGTCATAATAATAAGCACCTTATATTTATAACCAGAGCGTTAGGTTGTGAATGTGAAGCATTGATAAACCTACTATTCTTTCTCTAAGCAAACTTTTTAAAATGTCCGTTATTTTATCTTCTAAACTAATTAGAACAAGTTTTTGTCATCAAATACTATAACTTAAAATTACTGTTCTAGCTTTCTATTAACCACTTGCAATCGAAGCTCCCTCTGTACTCTTAAAAAGAAGACATTCACTAAATTTGTTGGGGCATTTTTCGTGTATATAGATTTTACGGAATATTCTAATTCCTTTTTCGCAAACCTTAAGGAAAAGACTTAATTGAGAAAAGTGAAAGGGTAAACTGGATTAAAAGAAAGTTTCCTAACGTGAGCTCCGTAACATATTTTTTTTATTTCTGCTAGAGCTACGAAGAAATATAAGAAGAATTAATTTACATTAATGAGAGATCTCCTCAATCATAAAATGAATCCTTCTTTTAAATAAATTGTAATAACGAGTTACCTTAAAGATCTTGGTTAGAAGATTTAACGTTTTAATGAATGTTCTCTAATTATATTGCACTACTCTCAAGAAAATAGATAACAAAAATAAGTTAATTAGCTCGATCACTATGTTAATAAATTTTATTATAATTTTAATAAGCTTTATTACAATTGTGTTACTTTTTAATATTTTATACCGGCTTTTTAATATACGCCTAAGTGCAAGAAACCCGATCTATTTCAATTTTTTCTTCGTATAGAAAAATGTTTTTAGATTTAATCTTAAGGTTGAGCAAATAATATATTTGAAAGAAAAAACAAATTTAGGCCTCTGTGACAGCTTGCATATGTTTCAGACTGGAGCTTGGTTCAATTGCCCACATCCTGAATGAAACGCCATAGAAAGTTCACCCAAATTGTTTGAACCCCTCGTACCCGTGCTCGAATGTTTTACTAGTCTCAAGGATATTGTATTATGTTGAGGTCGAAACTGTAAGCTAGCTAGTTCATATACACAATTCCGGGCTCATCTAAATATTTCAGCACGGTACCAAATCAACCCTTTTAAAATGGAGCAGAGGGAGTCACACACTCTTCTAAAATGGTGTTAATGTACCTTGCAGTCGTCATAGAATCGTCTATTACCACCAATTCAGTACGGCCTCCGGTATTCCGTCCAAACTATAACGGAGCCCGTCCACTAGCTCATTCTTCTGAGAATAATACGTTGATCCAAACGTCGTGATTCCAGTTTTCGTGATTTTGTGCAAAAATTACTCTAGGATGTACCATATATAGGTAAGGATTTTAGTCTGATCTTCTAGATATTAAATTAGCCTCGGTTAATGCAAAACAAAAAGTCAGCAGACTGACATCGTCTATATCAGTTCACATACATAACGTCGTAAATCCAGAGTTTTAGAAGCACAAATGAAGATAAAACAAGTAACGGATCGAAATCTTCGCATCTGAGTGTATATTGTTACATCACTTATTAAAGAATCTGACTCTCCCTAGATAGTGAGAGGTATAATAGACTGCCATCAACCTATATGGGGAAAAAGCCCGATCCTCCACCTTTGAATCCAAAATCGTTCGAAGCACCCGCGCCCGATCACCCAATCGGCGGACGGACGACCAAATAATTAGATTGACATTTGCAACAAAGGAATATTACAATTTCTACCGGTAACTAAACAAAGAATTATATATAACAAATCTTTATCGAGGTTAATCCACCTACGGGGAAGATTATCGGAACTTATCGCAAAGAAAAACTCTAAAATAACCGAGCAAAATAGGAAGAAGAAGTTTAAACAACTATTATCGAAATAATGGACGTCAATTCAGTTGCTCGCAAGATAATCGAACATAAAGGGAAGATGTTATTAACCTCAAAATTTGTAGGTAAATCGCATTCACAGGATCTAAAGGTAGGATACGAAATAAACTGAACTTACCAACGCGGCTGTTGCCGGATCTACACTGCTCAAAACAATTAGAGGATATTTACAAAAATAATAATAAAATAAGAAAATAAATAATACAAGATACGCAAATATTTTTATATTGCAACTATGACGTTTTTAAACACGAAACAGATTGCTTTGACAAGTTTCAACTTGTACAGCGCTTCAGTGCGAACCGCCACAGCTTGAGGATATACAAGCGCGTATCCGAGCGATTTCGACTACAGTTAAATTTTACCATTTTCCGTATCATAGCAAATTTTTAACTGTAATTACGGGTAATAATGGAAAGGCAATGCGATTTGACTCATGCACAGGCTTGGAGAGTGAATAGTGGATGGAGACAGCAAGCTGTTACTGAAGTTTTTGCAGTTTCGCGTTTGTGGAATCGGTTTTTAGAAACTGGAAATGTTCAGAGAAGACGAGGACAAGAACGCCTAGCTTAGAAGTGAGCTTGCCGCTGCTACGGGAAGAGTAGTATCAACTCAAATAATAAGAAACACAACGTTGTAATGTATGCTCGAAGATCTCTAGTATGCGTTCCAATAACTGCTGTTCATAAAAGGTCGCGTAGAATATGGGCTGAGCATCCAGATAATAGGCGTATTTTAATTTGGCGTGAACCTGGAACACGCAACTCCTTTCAGCTTGACCAACAAACTGCATCAAAAGCTCAGCTGATATTGAGAAACACCACTCCGACACTTTACCTGCACTCTAACGAATGTCTTACATAGTCCGGCAAATGACTAGAAATAAATCGAGGAAGCGATTCGAATACCTATTTATTCGTCTAGGTATGGATCTCATTCTTAATCTGTAAGTACGATAGTCTGTGTGATAGTGTGTGCGCGAGTTCCTTTGAACGTAGGCATTCTCCAAGAATTACATGAAAAAAATATCTTTATTAATAAGGTAATTGTGTTGCTGATAAAGGAAAAAGGCCTCGTTTGTATTTGCGTTTCAAACACAATATTGAAACTATCATATAAAGCAAGTAATAAAATCCATTCATATCAAGGGCAGCTTTTGAGTCATCTAATCTACAAACCATTTACCATTTACTCTCCAGTGGTAAAACTTTATATTTCTCCTCCAAAATGAAAAACAAAGTGAATTGCATGAGTGAAGTTTAATAGAGGTAGTTACGATCTTTGTATTGCAAGCCCACCACAAAATAACTATTTACTCTGTTGTAAGTTTGTATAGATATGTAAAACTTGTATCCGAAGTCCAACTTTCATTGAAAAACTTCTGGCTGTGATGTAAACTTCTTAAAGATTCGTCTAGCAAACGTACTGTTAGATTCTAGGTTGCAGTCTAAGAATAATATACCTGTAGAAGCGGTTATATCCGCCAAATCAGACTGGACGCTACTATCCCTTATATTGAATAGCGAACCACATATATTTCAGTATAGACGAAACATATCTAATATATGCTTATACATGCTTAATAGAATAGTGGCCGGTAAAAAGTTGAAATGATTTGTTGTGTTACTAACAGAACGATACGACGACTACATCCGTAATTATATTGCCTTGTACAGCGTTATCAATTATCTGGTTATACTTCGATCCCAATTAGGGTGTTCTTGGTGGTATAATGTGTGGGTTCCACAACACCAGCTGGGCCGCATGTTAATGAATTCCCTTTTCATGTAATCCAATAAGCTAGACAACCTATTTCTTTTAGTTAATAGTTTCTCTAATGAGTGTTCTATCCGCAGTAATAAAATACATTGCCATTAACCTTGCGCAAATTCAAATCCCATCTACGCTGTAAATGAAAGGCAAAGTACCGTAGAAAAAAAACTATAACTTAAAAATACATTCTAATAGGGTTTATACTGGGAAAATTCGCAGGCCATTATTTTTGATATCGTCTGTCATCTATCAATAATCAGTCAAAATTTTGCAGATGTTTTGCTTTATTCGATAATTTGTTAGGTGTGGAGGAACCGGTTTATTGGTAAGATTTCAGATTGAAAAGCACCCCCATAATAACAATTATAATAATATTCTTTATACATAAAATGCACGTGTACGCCTTACTAAGCGTTTAATCCTGGTGATGGAGCTCCCCATCCGGCCTTTTGCGAGCGAATATTAATATGGCTCCAGAAAGATCCAGGGTTTTTGCAAACAAATATTTGGACGGATGAATCTAAATTTACCAGAGGCGGGTCCTGTTAATAGATACAACTATACAATAGAAACCATGACGAAACAGCTAATACATCAAATGGACCTAGGGAAAAATAAGAAATAGGGGCAATAAAACCATTGACAAAAGTTAAAGAAATAGAAAGAAAGGGGGAAATAATAAATCAGGAGAATGAAGTAACTGTTACATGAAGAAGCAGATGACTAAGTAAATGGAACTCACTGCGTATATTCTTACAAAGAAAGGAGAAAATGGTGAGACGAAATTGATTCAATAATTATTGAAGTAGATAGATATGAGAATGGAGCAAAAATAGTTGGTTTGCAGTAGAAGTGGTCCATAAATACATCGAAAACAAAACAGGTAATTTATCTCTCGAACAACTAATTATTGTGAACTAGAGTTTGCTAATAGTAAAATGGATATACTAGACTATAGTATATTAGACAACTATAGCAATTACGATGCTAAGAAATTACCAGAATTAAGAAACAGTGGTAGTAATATCAAACATCGATGATGAAAAAAATTCCGAAAATATTTAAAAGACACAAAAATATGAAAAACTACTGGAGACACTGGAATCTCATACAATAAATTAATAACTTGTAGGCATTTATGTATTATTGTTTAGACAATTCTTTTTAGTTACTTCATTGCCGAGAAACTGCATTTGTTTAGATTCACATAGTGGAGTTGAGACTATGGTACAGTTGCCATACTATTGGCAATATTTCAATGTAACAGTTTGTATTACGTTTAGACGTAGGGTTTTGTACAAAATGTTCAAGTCTTACAGTTGTTAACTAACGTTCTCCTTTATCTATCAAACAATTACCCTAAAATAATTATACACCCGACGGCAAGAACTTTAATAATTTACAAAGTTTTATAACGTCGCCTCATTTCCTCAGCAATTCCAGAGAGACAAGAAAAAAGAGCGCGGCGTCATTATACCCATTAGCTTAACTAAGCTATTTAATTCTCAAACTTTCTATCAGTTGTATATGGCGCCAAAAACCGGCCGGGAACAAAATAACTTCAACTGTCCGCCTTCTATTACTTGTTACGTGCCTTTTGTCACCTGAAGTTGTTTTAATTTTAATGCAACTATTTGTGGTGTACTTTACTTATGAACATACCTGTATATCGCGGTGTAAGTCATATGTTTTCTCCAGAACGCCTCGTTCGTGCATTGTAACGCTAATCTCTCATTTATTTACGCTTCAATATCGGTTTATTTCGTTATAGGGCTGTTCCTATGGTTTCTTCTATTTTAGTTATTGTATTTTACGTAATGTCTTACCTTACTTTGGAGTATTTTCCGATTTATTTTGGGTTTTCGACTATTGTTTATTTTGCTTTTGTTAGGTTAAGAGACATTCGTAGTTCATAGAAGCGACGTGAGAGGCGGTAGTTGAACGGTATTTATCGAACAGAGGGCTGCGTTCAATATTATGGATTCAGTTGGTTGTTTATTTATTATTTCGAGGTGTAAATCCGCGTATTAATGTAATATTTGGTTTTGTTTAGAGATAGGTTCTTATCAAACGTATTTTCTTTTAATCCCGCACTTTAATTTTATCCTTTCGGCTGCTAATATTCTTAAGTGGTTAGTTCCTTTCGATTTGTTGAGTTGTACACAAGTTTCGCGATAGAGGTTAATTCTAGAATTTGCACTGTTTCCGGCTTTTTTTTTTCGACGTACCTCCTCGGAAGTCGTTGGGCATCCATGTGATCATTTTGAATGCGACGCTCGTGTAGTCAAGATCAGTGATACTTTTACCGTACAAAGTTGTATAACTTTAATTAAGGATTCATAGTCACTGGTGTCTCCTAAGCTTAACCACTTGTTTGTTGAGACAATTTGGATTGGTGGTAAGCGTTACCTTTTGATAAGGGATTTTAGTAGGGATTTGACTACCCGCAAGAGCACGTGTTTCTAGTTTTCGCGTACCCTCAACTACATCCAGAGGTGGGTTTATTTTATTTCTATCGCTACGTTAGTACTTATTCCACGCTGTGCAATGTATTTTTAGGGTTTTTTTTTTTTTTAATTTGGTACGTGTATTTGTACGAGGGGTCCGTACAAGAGATCCTCGTCTACGTCTTGGATAGGAATTGTCGCTAGTACCCATTACTACACTTGGTACCTGCCCCGAGTATCCGCAACAAACCTACAACTTCATTAGAGCTACCGTACCAGTAGGAAGGAACTCGCTACTGCAATTCCATCAGGTAGCAGTCCGAAGGGCTGTTAAATTTTATATATTTTCGTTAATATTATTTAGCCTTCAGCTGTGTTTGAGTTTACCGTAACTTTAAATTTGATGTATAACCATGTTATAAGCCTTCAGCTGTCTAAAGAATGTAAAGGGGATAACAACTATAGGGTAACAAATGTTAATATTAACAGTTTTGAGTATATTTAGAGTTCGAGTTGCTATTTCCGAGAAATTTGATAATAGTTCCGAAACTGTAAAGGACACCGAACATGCGCATTTTCTACGTTCTAAGCAAAACGATATGTACCTTTACAATTTAAGGTTATGAACTCGTATTCACCCTTAATTCTTTTATTTGTTTTCTTTTAATTATAATACTTTGAGTAATTAAACCCTTTACTGTGTTTGTTATTACTCTTATAATAAACACTAATTCTTTTTTTACAATTTTATTACTGAAATCTACTTTGACTATTTCTTGCAATCGTGAGTTCAACCTCTTACACCTGTACTTAAGTGCAAAAGACCTCGCTCCACAGCCATAAGACTTCCGCGTTGGCTTATGGCATTGCATACGAGTAAGCCTGGGTTATTTTATTAATAGTCGACGTGGTGGCGCTAATAGAGTTTCTTACCTTCACGTATACCCACCCCATCTCCAACTGTGCTGGCGGCCCCAGGAATATCTCGAGCAGCTTAAGTTTAGGATCGCAGGTAGGTTGTTGGTTTACCTTCTTGGTTTATTTTAGTATTTTGTTTCGAGTTAAACTCGTTAGCGCGTAAAATTTGGTAACATACTTTGGATCGGACACGGTCCCGTTTAATTGTTTAATTGATAGCCGTGGGAATGGAATCCGATCCTTCTCGGGGAAACTCCCAGAAAAGGGGCTTGATCCTTTTTTCTCCGTTATCCGAAACTTCTTTCTCGATAGCGCCGCCATTCCGCTTAATTTATTGTATTCATTTATTATTTACTCCTCTTTCGTTATCCTCTGTAAACGAAAGGACTACCGGGTAACTACAGTGGCAGCATAGCGAGTAGTAGACTGGTATATATGCGCATATACAACTTTCAAATAAACGAAATAAAAAAGAAAAGTGTCTGCATTGTGTATATTCAGAAAATATGGGCAGACATAGGAATAACAAAAAAAATGTTGTTTTTAAAATTACATTTAAGAATTAGCATTAGCATATCTAGTAGCATAGTATTTTATTTGGTAATTCGGGTTTTTCTTTAATACTTGTTAATTTTTAAAATTATTTTTGAATCTACCCTTGCATATTTTTTCATACAGCGCTGCCAATTCACGATCTTTTGCAATATTAAAGAACTATATTCAATAAATTCTTTATCAATGAGCCTCACAATGTCGTGAAATAATAGTCAACAATTTAATTACTTTATAGCTTTTGTTTGTTTTCAACAACGGCCAACACTTTTCATTGACAATATTTAAAACTCTTAGTAAAATTATGTTTGATACAACTTATTTTCTTTGAATGATATTGTATGAAATAATTTTTTTTCAAATTCAGATTTATTTCTTAACAGTTTCCTTGTAAGTCTGCACATATCTGATAGCGATGCCCCCATCTCTTTAATTCGTCCAAATAGTAGTTGGAAATAGAAAAAAGTCGCTGGGGGCCAGATCTGGTGTAGGGAATTCGAGCCCCAATTGATGGATTCTTGTCATGGCAATCAGTGAAATGTGAGATGGTATGCTGTCTTGAGAGGATAAAACTCCCTTATTCTTCAAATGCGGCAGATTTTCCGCAACTCATGCTTTCAATTTGGCAAATAACGATACGCAAAATGCACTCGTTGTCTTTCTTTTTTCAAGATAGTCGATTAACACAACATCGTGACTATCCCAAAAAGCAGTCATCATCGCTGTCCTGGTTGATGGAACAATTTCTATCTCAACTGATTCACCTCTCGACTGATATGATTGCGTCTTAGTTTCTTGAGTGTACTGATGTATCCCAGTTCGATCTACAATTCATTCGAATGCGTTTTCGGTCTTGAGTACGGCACCCAACGCGCAGTTAGTTTTCTCATGCCCAAAACAAGCACGTTATTTCGAGGTGCCTACAACCTCTGCTATCTCTATAACTCTAATTTCACAGTTGTCTGTCATCATTTGGTGAGCTTTTCCGATGTTATCGGCAGTGGGAGTAGTTTTTAGACCGCCCCGTTGATCATCACAAAGCTTATATGACCTCGTTTAAATTTGGCTCTCCGAAATTTCTTTGTGCCAAATGACCGTGAAAAGTTTTCGTAAACAGCTTCCTCCCGGTTTTTGTTCACGTTGGGATATTGCTAGAATTTAATGTTCGATATTAATTTTTTCCCCATTTTCACAGAAACACTAACGGCGACTGTCCAATAAAATAACATAAAACTTAATTTATAGATATGATTTCAGATTACCAATTTCGTTCCAGATTGCATTGTTATTCAATGGTTTGCCGCCTAGCGTCACTGCGAGGTATCTTCGCTGCGAATCTGCAACGTTGAAATGCGCATGTTCCTTGACTAATTTGGCAACTCATTTAATGGCATCGCGGCAACAGAAATCTAATGCCATTTAATTCCGAACTTAACATGTAAACTACGTTATTATGACATGATTCCCGTTGTCCAATTTCTTCTACGATTATAACAAGTTGTAAAAATATGGATTGCTATAACTTTAAAATGCAAAAAGAAAATGTTGAGAATAGAAAACCGGGAGTTTAGGAACCAATTGTTCCGAGCTAATTAAACAATTGGCATGATCTGGAGTGTAGCTATACTTTTCGTCTTCGGTAATGGTAGGGTAATATAACAAATTCTCCAATTAGATTTTTAAGATAAGGTACGTAGTTAACATTGTATAATACATATACAATGTGCTCTTACACATGGCCGGATATATGCAGTCAACATTTTATTTAAGCGCCTCATACTGTTTTATGAAACCAGCAAGTACTAAACTACTGCGTCAAGTGCAAGTAACGGTGTAACTCCCATTACCCATTAAACTATCTATTGGAAAGCCACTGATCTGGCCAGTACATATGTTCTAATCGATAATCAATTTCGCCGGCCTTCGCCGTGTTAATAGTTTACGATTAATTAAATTTCTGAGTGCCCCGCATTTTCGAGCATCCTCCACGTGGCATATCGGACGCCCATGGGCTCCGGATAAGTATGGGCGTGCGTGTATTGCGTGTTATGCATTCATGCCCTCTGGAAAGTATAGAGAGGAAGTATTAATAATCCAGGTTTGAAATACGAGAGGAACATGCTAATACGGAGGTCAAAATCGTTGATCCTATCTTACTGAAATTATATTCCCAACGTACGACCCCAATAAAGCATCGGTATATAATCCGGCTGAGGTATGAATAAGGTTAAATATGATTACCTAGAGATTCCTACGCAAATGAAAGTTTTAAACATTTTGTACTTTGCAAGATCATAACAGTAACGTATGGTGGCATTATAGAATTATTTTCTGTGCAAATGGCATAATAACTAGACGTGAGGTTTTAAATGGCGATTTCGTTTAATATGTGTTGAATTGAAGTTAATTTTTGAACGTTCAATTTATTTTTAAATTGCGATTATGGTTGCAGCATTTTTATCGAGGTAGGCAACTTGTTATACGATGTTATTGCTGAACATTTAGGACTCATTTCACATGATTGCCTCGCTAAAAAGACAAAATTTCAAATATGTACAGCCAACGGGGGATAAGTAATTCGCTGAAAAGTGTACGACATGACGTTAAAGGAGAAACACACAGGATGTATCTAATGGTTTTATTTTGCAATATAAATATTTTCTTTGCATCTACTGAAGATCCCCAAGAAATTAGACCATACTTGAAACTGCATTGAAAATGCATCACTGCATTGTGCAAGCCAACCAAGTTCGACGATCCAAACTTTATGATGCTACTTTTATTCGCCTTTAATTTAAGATAATTGCTCCCGTCCCAATTAGCCATTCGATGTATAAGTATTATCGCAGCGGTAGAAGATCAGCCCCGTTGTTATACGAAGTAGTTCAACTTGTCTCATCTGCATATTGTGACAGGGCACGATATCAAACACAGCTGCAAGTTATTGATATAAACCAGAAAAAGGTTTAGAGCTAAGACGGGTCCTTAACAAGCATCGGATCTCACCTTCATAGTTTGGGAATAAAATGTTTGCCACTGTAGACGATCACCATTCAAATAAGAGATAAAACGATTTATGCTGAATACCCGCAGTTTATCCAGCAACCCCTCATAATTAATGACATCAAATACTTTAGACTCTTAAAATCGGTCGTATGTATTCTCATATGGACATCTTGATTTGTTTAGCGAAAAAGTGTTACAGAATAAGCAAACTTCTTCTCTTTCTCACTATTCTCATGATTTCCTTTACCTTTTAAATATTAAGCGACCAATGATAAATAGTAAGTTACTACTGTCACTGTAAACATTACTGCACATTTCGTTTGTTTTTAAATTAAATTAAAATATTCTTAATTTGTATACAGTTTCCAGTGCAAGATTTGTAAAAAATGCTTAAAGGAATTTCCATCAAAGCGTTTACCTCTTCTAAGTGCCTGATCTGTTGCATCTAATCGATTTGTAGCATCAACTACTACAACAGAGAGAGAGAACAACCTTTCTTTCGTCACAACTGCGACTGGACCATGCCAGAGACATTTCGAGTTAGGTTATATCTACTATAGACCACGTCTATTTCTGTGTGTTTGCCTTTTAAAAACGGGTTTGGTGTGTAACTCATGCTTAAAATAACTCTGGTCATCAAAGTAACATTCATTCTCGATTACCTAGGCACAGCATTTCGCGCACTCTTTACATAAAGAAGTATTTTGCTGTTTGCTTCATAGCAAGCAGACCACGCCCTAAAAATATTTTCAACTTTCAACTCAAATTCTAATTCTACATGCAAGAACTAACTCGGTCATGTGGGCCTTTAGGTAATAATTCATTGTTTACTCTATCGCCTTGCTGTTTGAAATATGTAGATACTTAATATCTATTTTCTCCTTTTTAGAACACAATCTACGGTGCATCAAGCAAATTACATTCTAATATATTTCCTCTAAACATGTAAAGCTTCTATGAGAATTTATGTCTGAAACCGCGGAAGATACTGCACTGGATAAATCCCATAATTATTCAACAAGATACGGTTGTGTTTTTTTTTTGTTTTTACAGGGTCGTCTGCCAAAGCTTCGTCTAGTACCAAGTTTTGCATAAAGTGTTGTTATCTAAATTCTATACGGTTAACAATATGACAGAAGACTGTCAAATTTAATTTAAATGTGAATGCGTTGTGTATCACCCACAGCTTAGCTACTAGCTGTTCTATAATCGCACTTCTTGAATAAGCACCTTGTTATTAATTCGAAGCATGCGGCTCCCTATTTTCTTCTTAAATAATAAAATACTTATATATAGAATTTGAAAATGTTCTTTTTCTCCTGATTATAAGTAGATTTAAAATTTATTAACCTTTTTGTTAACTCTATCTATAATATTCATTATATCCGCTATAGTTTCATTGGCGATATTTAGTGTATTTATATGGCAAGAGTTTATTAGTTTTACATTTCATAAACACTCCATACTTTGGTATAAATTGCTATACTACACTTATACGAGCGTAAATGCCGTACTAGCTGTCCAGTTGCGACAAAGAATTAGATAAGGAGGCGAAAGAACTAAACGGTATTGCCACAAGTAAATTCGGGATTTGTAATGGATGTCGATCATCTTAAAATCTTTAAAATTCATATTGGCATTGCCGAATCGGTAATTGAGGAACACGAATTACGTTTGCTGTAAGTAGGGCACGCGCAACGCAACGCTATGTTAAACGAGTGAACGAAACACGACGGTAATCACTAAATCGAGACTTAAATCGATCACAACGCGGTATTGATTCTTCAGCAAACAACGAAAATAGTGCATATCTGCATACAGGACTAGTAGCGGTCGATGATGTAGACAGAAAGAGCGGCAGGGGACAGCGACTCAATTCCCTCGTAAATTTTCCTTGCATATTGAATATACCATACTGTGCAACGGAAATGCACGAGAAAATCGAATCATTGTCCACAACTTCCCGTTTACGCGACTACCTACTGCCACTGCTACAAAAATATTGAACAAAATAAATTACGTTAACGATAAATGATAAATAATGAGAATTAATGATAGTCATAATAGTCTGTTTTAATGCGATACATTGTCATAACATAACATACATAATTGTATGTTAACACAATATAAAGTATGTGTGTAACAAGATGAACATAAAGAAGATAGTGATTAGATAATTAAAATTTATATAAAAATGGAATATGGATATTAAAATTTATGTATAAATAGAACCTGAATAAATAATATAATCTGCATAAATGCTTGGCCTTTTCTTCAAAAATGACAAATACACAATAAGACATGTTTCACAAACAGAACAACTTGTTTCCACCATGCGCAGCATACATACGTACTCGTCTTCATGGTGAAAGCTACGTTTGTATATTAAACTTTTTAATTTAGTTTTAAAAGTAGCTGTACTCTTACAATACTTGATAGTATCCGGCAGTTTGTTATAGTAATTGACTCCACTTTGTTTCATAAAGCGGCGTCCTATGAGTCGGCACCTGTAAACTTTTAGCATTTCTAGTGCTCATGGCGGTATAAAAAATGCTTGGATTTTTCTAAACTATGTAGATGAATTTAACCCTAAAAGACTCTTCGGCAATTGAGATTTGATTTGAAGAGATAAATGAATTTTTAAATGAGTTTTAAAAATGTTAATAACCTTGTATAGCAAAATTTCGCATTATAAGCAAGGTATTGTTTTTTACTGTCTGCAACACTTTTATTTATACGTTAATCAGTTACTAGTTGTGCCAAAAAAGTATTCGTGAATTGCTCTACGGTAACACACAATATTCATTTAATTTTAACGGAAGCTGAGAGAATAATAGTTAATAGTTACGATGTGATGACTATAAGAGAGCATAACAAGAAGTGTGCCCTTGCAAAGAGAAACAAATGGGACACCGATTACTCAATATCGTCAAAATTTTGAAACATTTTGGAGAGGCGGGCCTTGTGAAAACCTCCTAAATCTGAAGCGCGAAAGTGACTATTCGAGTTAAAAGATCGGACGTGATGTTTAAAGGAAAGGAAGAGTTGTCCAAGGTGATTTTAGTCTACGTGTTGAATACTGCGATCTGGTGCTGGGAAAAATTAACAAGACGTACATCTAATTAATAGTATTGCCCAAAGACTAAGCAAAGTAAACGCATGGACAGGGATTTAAACTGCGCATATTTTCCGTGATACCTTCATCAACATTATTTTCGTGCTGAAATCCATTTTCTTTATTACAAACTTCTTGTATTTCATAAAAAATAAGGGTCGTCAATTATACTTATCCGTTTTCTCAAACAATGATTGTCACAAGGCAATTTTATTCACTAGTACTATTGCAAATAACATTATAAAATTGTCATTAATGAGTCATATGTAGAACTTGCTACATTTAATTTACCGAGAGGTGAATATGTATTTTTCTGCACTATCCTCCCAAACAACATTACTTGGTATTTTAACAGAAGGCCTATTCAATAGGCCAGTTCTAGGTATACTGTTATGTTTGAATCTCAAATTCATCACCACATCCAGGCACAAAATAATAATCATGATCGCTGTACTGTAAATTCTCGAGAGCTTATTTTTTATTATCAATGAACTGTATTCAATATAAATAATATTCCCATTAAATATTACGAACTCATGAATTACGTAACTAGCTTCGCTGTTATATAGATGCATTCACCAAAATAAAATGTGTAAAATGAACCGGGCTCGCCGAGCGCATTTTATTGATTGAAATAGCAAAAAAAAAAATTGGTACTTTTCCACGATAATTAAAATAGCAAACAAAGATAATTGAAGTTATATTACGGATGATAGTGAGGCAGTGTCATTTTCAATTGCATTAATTACCAATTTGAAATGGAATGGAAACTATAAATTGAAATTATCACATTCGATGAATTTAACAAATCTCTCCATTAAAGATGTATTGAATCGCGAATAATACGTACTCGCAAATAAATACGAGGTAGCCTACAAAACATCATATAATAATCCACTAGTTTGAAGCGCTGGCTGTAGGCAGTTGATTGTAATTTTATGTCGATTCAACGAGGCATCCAATAACACTAAAGCGAATTTAATAACGTAGGAATTAATAAAGTCAATAATAATACGTGCTTTGCTGTATCGATATTACCTTTCCTGCCTTTAATTAGTTGCGGAAAAGATACCTGCTTAACACACATTTTAAATAGATACTATAAAGTTTTGTTAGATTGATGTACATCAATATACTGCTGTTAACGATGTTATATATGCCAGGTATAAGTATTGCAGGTTCAGAGGAGGTAACGGCTAAAACAGCCAAAAGTAAAACGATATATTTAATTGATCGGTTCCTAGTTTACATAATTTATTGCTTCATCAGAAAAGCGAAATTGGAAACAGTGGGAGCATATATTATTGAACAGTTGTGACGAGCCACAAATTGAAAGACATTTTTAGGCTAAAATTAGGTGTTAAACAAGTAATAATTATTATAATAAATTCTTTAAATGTTGTTACATTTTTATCAAATTTTAAATTCATTAGATAATTTCCGATAATTCTGTAAATACTTTTGAAGAGCAGTGTAAATTTTATCAACTAATCAAACCGCAATTTGTGTAAAGAAATGTTTTGTTGGCACAAGGTCATATTCCGTCAGAAGACAAGAAGCGCAAACGTCATACAAAAATTGGCTGTACAATTCAGCTGAAGAATATCTCAGGAACGTATACTGTCGGTCAGTCTTCTTGGTCCGATGACAAATATTTGCGGCGATTATATTACTATTGCCTCTGCCTTCGCGGGCCGATGTAAAATATTCCTCACCATTATTCCAATAACAGCCTTCAGCTGTTTAAAACAGAACCGCCGCGTATGTTTCACCCAGCATTTGAACATAGAGCGTCTTACCGACATGCGTATAATATCTACCAACAGTACGTACAAAGCACGCTGCATGACACCATTGACCTTCTTGCTATTGAACTTGTAAATAACCTTGTAGCCTTGATATCTCAAGGCGAAAAAAATGTGTGATCAGCGTCTAAATGTAAGCGGTTGGCCGTGTAGAACCTTAACTACCCAAATAATAGAGTAAAGGGTAATAATTGGCGTTTCTTCGTGAGCAGAATAGCTGCGGGCGGAGAGTATTGAAAATTACGTGGTATTGCATCATAGTCATAATGTAGAAAGGTATCTCAGCCTAAATAGCAGTTTAAGTTAAAAATATAAGTGTATAAACTGAGCCAAAGTCATAATTACCACCAGGAGGGCCAGTTTCCCAACGACGAATCGCACCCATCATCTGGTAAGTTGCACATATATTATTTTGTTTATATATGTACATATTTATTTCAATCCTTTTAGTAGTAGTTTTATTATATATTCGTCATAAGTTTCAGTAGTATAATAAAATTAACATTCGTTTTTTCCGATTTTCGAAGTTATTATTTTTGAAATAGTTCTTTTATTTTTGTTGCATGACCACTTATTACTCGAGAACCACACGACATGAGAAAGCTGCATGGTACGAAATTATAAAAGGAGTCTCAATTAATAGTTAAAAATAAACATTTAGGAAGGAAGTAGTAATTTCATTTAGTTTGCAATCAGCACCGTTGCAAGATGTTTTGCGTAATGATTATTTAGGAATGAAAAAGATTTTGAAAGTTCTCAAAATTCAAATCTTGACCATGTGTTTTTAAACATATCAGCGATTGACGTGATGTTACATCAAAATGCGTCCTCCTTTTACCCCATCAACTGAATATTTATGGAACTGAAATCACTTTGACGTGTTCCATTTACAATATCTAGTTTTGGCCCAATTGTTAAGTCTTTATGGAGCGATAAATCCACATATTCCGATGCATTCCCTCAGCCACTGGATGTGTGTACCAGACCATTATCGAACGCTGCTGATCGAATGAAATGCAAATTATACGTGCCAAACAAAATAAGTTTTTTCATAGCATGTGAAGTAAAAGATTTTACTTAACCGCATCTTAAAATGGAAAAGAATTGTGCGAAAGAATAAATTCAACTTCGTAAATGTGCCTTATCATATAGAAGAAGCAGTTAATTTAATAATAAATTCAATAAATCCAGTAAATCAAGAAGTAGGTATGAAGAAGTATATGAAAAATTGTGTCAAGAAAAAAAGTTAAAAACGTTTGTGAGAAGATTCTATTGCTCTACTTCGAAACAATAAAAAACTTTAAGCATCTACGGTATGGAGTACCAAACCAAAAAAATTCATGAATTTTACGAAAGAGAACTTTGAAGCTTTTATTAGAGAGGTTGATGGCAGGAAGGTTTATTCGCAATGATTTAATTTACTATCATTATATTTGAAACATAACCATTTTTCGTTAGTACATTATTTTAGGCGGCAATGATTACAAGCGTTGCCGGCGCTTGTAAAATAAACAAACTGATTGATATGATCTTTTTTAATTCGTATTCCAAAGACAAAGACAAGTGTAATACAAGAATTTATGCCTATAGATAGCAACATTTCCGAATATAGACAATTTAATTGATAGTATTACAAAATACGTCAACCCGCCATTGCAGATTATAAAGCCTGATTATTTTTTCGTTCAATATAAAAATGACAAATGTGGAGTGCAGCGTATAGGCCTCAACATATTTGAATCTTTGTCAAAGTTAATTGTCCAATACCTCGGTTTACTGAATCCTAGCGACTATATTGCACATTGTTTCCGGTGATCAGTTGCATCTTTGCTGACAGATTTAGGAGTTGACAGTTTAATAATTAATCAGTAAGGCGGTAGAAATCCAGTATTGTAGTAGAAATCGAAAATTCTTTGGCAAACACAAAAGAATTGCAAATAACATACTAGAACATTTCGAGGTTGCTGCTTTAATCAAACTAAATCCATCAGCAAGTATATGTATCGAAGAAAGAAATAAATATTCCGTTAGGTTCAGGGCTTAATTTTAATAACTATCTGTAGTAATTTTCTTGCTAATATACATATAACCGCAAAGCTGTAGCTAATAAACTAACAAAGTATTTTTTATTTCTTACTATTGAAGTTCGTTCCTCAAATAAAGGTTTCTACAGTTTGTCTATTTTTACCTTTTGCCTACGTCATCGATTTTTGTCCATATGAAACAAATCAAATAAATAAATTTAAGGTATTATAACAGAAATTACTTTTGTTTTAACTTGTTAATGTCTGACAGCATCTATTTAATTAAAATTATGTTTACTTGATAATATGAAATAGGTTAGGAATTTTAAATGGGAAATTTGTGGTCATATTAAGGCAGATTTTGGTAAAATTTCCATTTCTAATAAATGAAACATGCAGGTTCATATTTCAACTAATAAGTTATCTGACCACTGCTTCTGTATTCTCATGTAATGCAAATATGCATCATATAATTCCCATATACAACAAATTAACAAACAACTATTTTTATTAATAAAACAACATATCACGTCTTCATTATTTAATATCTTAAGATATAAATAGAACAAATTTTAATACGAGATCTCTTTTTGCCAGGAGATGGAACATGGGCCTTTACAATTTTTCTTTGATAGGCTAAGTAGTCTTGTGCGCTTTGTTTATTTTCTACAAAACACATTTTGTAACTACCATTATGACTGCATTGGAATATCTACTTTTCATAAACACCACTCAAATGCTGCTTTCTCTCTCAAAATATGTCAGAGTATGAAATAGAATGTTCTGGAATTCAATCACTTCGTTAACGTTAACTTCTTCGATGCATTATTTCTATTCGAAGGGACTGTAGAGACTTTGAGGTCTTTGTGGTCTCCTACATTTGACAATCGAGAACAAACACCTGAAGGTACCCAGAGCACTACTTGAATAGATCAGTAGTAGCATACGCCTATATTGCCTGTCATTATAATGTTATAAATGATCGAACCATGTAGATCTTTGCCTATGAGACAAGCGCAAATCTTCCAGTTCCTGAGAAAGAAAGAGAGAAATTTGACATTCTTTGAAGAGGTTAAATAATAGAATTTTATACGTTAATTTTCATTCTTAGATGATGTTGATGCGCGAGGTGAGTGGCATAAGTAGTCTAAAAGCAAAACAATAATAATCACAGCGTGGGTAAATACTGATTGAACATATCACAATATAATTGATATATTTTTGGTCTTCATTGGTCAAATGTAAAAATCCGTAATTTCCTTGGTATTTGCGATGTACCTAATTCATTGTATAAAAAATGCCTACCCAGTAAGGAATTCTAAATCACACGAAAAGTAATTCCTAGCAAACTGAAGATGCCGGGTTCGATTTACAATGAGTTCGTATTAACACAGACAGTATTTATTTCAACGAGCATGCGTCGGATTTAAAAATTCCATGAACGCAGGATTTCTTGTTCTGAACCGAAACGTTCTACAACTCGAACGGCTCTTCTTAAAATGCGCAAGTGCGTGTACTCGGTATATATTCAGAATCGTTACCACGATGGAGCTATTCTATTTGAGTTATTGACGAAAATGCCCTCTACCATTTCCAACGTATCCGATCAAAATAGCTGCGACCATAGAACCGACTCTCAATCCGTATATAGCTATGAGTAGAGATGACAAAGGCAGGTGAAATCACTACTTTTTTTACAGCGAATAGACAGACTCGTGTCTTGTCGACTCTCGGGGAAACCAGTAGAAACCCTTTCTTATGAGACGAATTAACACGGGTCTATCTAGTCGCTGCAAAAAAATAATAATTTTACCTGCCTTGGTCATCTCTAGTTATGAGGGAGCACACGCGCAGAGATTAGTGCACCACCAGTCTGTTTTATGTTTATATGCCTTTTAGTCATGTTGAATACAGATTTGTAAGAAGTTTTGATGAATACAGCTATAATAGTTTTCATCAAGATATTTCAAGTGAAACATTTGCAGTTGTATACAACAAATGTTATGTAACTAAAATGTTTAATGCCTTCTTAGACACCCTCTTATGGTATTTTGAAAAACATTTTCCTGTATATAAAACCAAAATTACAAGTAAGGTAACCAAATCACGAAATAACAATGAAACAGAAAGAATTGTTTAAATATTATCAAAACCAATATAACTGTTTGCTTCAGGCGCATAGAAAAGTCTACAATAATCGTAGAATAATGAATTTGAGTAATAGAAGCAGAGCAATGTGTAGTTCGAGAAATACGTGGCGATGTAAAAGAGCCAATACTTCCTAAAGGAGATTCTTTAATAAGTGTGGCTACTTCCTTTAATGTTCATTTTAATACAATGGCTACAAATTTAATAAATTCAATAAAACAACCAAGGGATAAGACATTTAGTAGTTTCAAATCTAACTTTGATTCATTCTTTTTTGCTCCTGCCAACGTAAATGAACTTAAAAATCTAATTATAAGCTTTCAAAATAAGAAATCATCTGGAATAGATGAGATTCCCATATCTATATTGAAAAAATGTGTCAATATAATAGTTCCTCCACTTTCCCATATAATCAATACATCCTTTACAACTGGCATTTATCCTGACAGACTGAAAATTGTCTTAGTAACTCCTATATACAAAAAAGGAGATAAAAATGATGCTGCAAATTACAGGCCGATAAGCGTATTAATAGCTAAATAAAGTATTTGAGTCAGTAGTGGCTAATCGTGTGTTTAGATTCTTTTCTAAATATAAGTTGTTCGTGCCTTGTCAACATGGTCACGTATCAGGTCCATCCATAAAAACTGAGCTTTCTGATTATATTACAAATATCTCGGAGATCTGGGAGCAACGGGGCCTGGCTTGTGGTATCTTCCTTGACCTGTCAAAAGCTTTTGACTGCGTTGGTCATTCTTTGTTACTCAAAAAACTTGAATGCTATCTTTCTAATAGATATCAAACAGTCAAAATAAATAAGGACAGTGTAACACTACAGTCTAGACCGGAAGCAATCAGTGTGCAGTTTCCATAGGGCAGCGTACTTGGTCCTCTGCTATTTATAGTCTTCTTAAATGATATGTTCCTGTCAACTTGTGGTACCGAATGTACAATAACTAGTTATGCAGATGATACAAATCTATTAATTAGAGCGGACACATACGAAGATCTGTTGAGAAATTGCAACACACATTTTGGAACTGTGGGAAAATGGTTTACATTTAATAATTTCGTACTAAACAAAGAAAAAACTTCCTGCATAATTTTCAGAAGTAATACTATAGCATCAATACCGGATAAAATTGTCCTTGGCAATAATACTTGCAGAGTAAGGGACGTTGGTAAGTTCCTGAGAACTTTTATAGATCAACATCTTAGATGGAACTTACACATAAACGAACTTTGTAAATCTTTAGGCAATACCTGTTTTCTAATTAACACTCTGTCACAGGTGTTAGACATGGGTGCTTTAATGACGGTGTATTATGGAAACTTTTATTCTAAAGCCAAATTTGGCATTATATTTTGGGGCTTGTCTACTGACATCAATAGAATTTTTGCTCTACAAAAAAGGACAATAAGGTTTATTTTTGCTAAAAACTATCGAGAAACTTGTAGAGGACTTTTCAAGTTAGGTAACATTTTAACAATATACGCACTTTATATTTTAGAATGCATAATATTTGTTTGCAAACATAAATATACTGTTAGTGAATGCTTTTTTGAGCATGAATATTCTACAAGAAACAAAAATAATTACCAGGCTACCTAAACACAGAATGACTGCTAGTGAGAAGTCTGTGCAATGCAGTGGAATGACTTTCTTTAATAAGTTACCACGCTGTATAAAAGCAATAAAAACTATTGGTTTATTTAAGAAGCAATTAATAAGGCATCTTTGTGATATACAGCCATATTCAATACAAGAATATTTAAATTATTAGAACCTTGCAGCTTTCTATTCTCTGCTTGAGTATTGTCTCTCTTCTACATACGCTTGACTATTTTCTCTAATATTTTGTTTGTGAAATACATTGCTATTATTATTATTATAACAACTTCATTATGAAACCAAAATGACGTAATTTTCGTATCAAAAAGAGACTCGTTTCGATACGCAAAATTTCATTTCTTAATATTGATCGCATTGACATTAATTTGATAGATAACAGATCCATACCGCTTTATGTAACCATAATCAAATCGCTACTCTTGTTAGCCAAATGAGAGGTGCGAGACCGTCTAAAACAATAACCTGTAAATTGCAATTTGCAATAAATTTATGCATCTTGCCAATTGTATTAATGCCAATTAGGCTAGCTATACAGTAACCGTTTCTGAAAAAAAAAACGCTTCATAATCCTGATAACCTTTTTAAGAAGGCTTGCAGTTTAGCACATTGTGAAATATCTACATTTCTATAAATACTAATACATGACCGTAGCAAATTTAAAAATTTTGGAATTCTTTTTCATAAACTTCGCGTGATTTTTTGAGTAAATTGCTGCAGTGTTTTCTGCTATTTAACGCGACTCAAGTGGTGTACAACTAAGGGTTATTTCAACATCAGTCATTTTTAGAATTTGGATATTAATTATACAGAAACTTTCAATTAAATTTTCTACTATATTACACTACTACACTATTTGTTTTAGCGACAAATTTAAATTTTTAAAATGTCAATATGGCCAACTGCTTTATTTAAGAAGCATAAAACGCAAAATAATAAAAAAAAATAATACAAAGAAGTCATTCCATAAAACTTTTGTCTCACACGTCCTGCGACAAAGCCACGTTTTATGTTCTTTAATATACTATTTTTTCTAGAATTCTCAGAAAAAGTGAGAAATACTAGAGTGATCATGAAGTGATGTCAGGCTCATGTCAGTTAAGTAATATTATGTTCACTTCTAAATCGTAGTAATATGTATGGATTGCTATGGGAATGTGTTTATTTTATACTAAAATTGAAGTCTTTTATCTGCCCTTGTTGATAAAGTATTACTTTATTTTGTAAAAGGAGGACGCCTAAGGCAACTTTCCTTTGGCAGCAAATATGAGAGCAGATTAGTTAAATTCATTCGTACTGAGCTGTGTTCATAATAACTTTGTTTACTTAGAACTGCACCATCTTCCATATCCCAGACTTTTCCGTTTAGCCAATAAATCAGCCTGTACACAGCTAGAGATATTTTTCATTTCTGATTGACATATCTTAATCCCAACTGTAATCTCTCAAAAACTTTTTATAAACCATCATACTATATAAATAGTACAAACTTGTATTCTAAACTCAAACAGCGGATTCCATTGATTACAGTTACTTTTTTTTTCCACGTGAAAACATACTTGATACAATGTTTTGCTGTTGAAGCTATTGTAAACGCGGTACCGAAATTTATTGAATTCGACGCAGTTTTTATACGCAATTTATTTTGTTTCCGTTAAAAATCTTATCAATATATAGCTACGTAAACATATAAAAATAACATATATCATTTTTTAGTCTCGCCATTATCAATTCAAATAAATTCTGCACGTGCTTGCCAATTTATTTATTTAGGACTAACAAGGATACGAACACATTGGGTAAACAAGTGCGTTGTTTCCATTGTTTTATAATATTTCGGTTTAATCGACTGCAAAAAAGAGTAATGATAGTAATGGAACGCTGACAGCGGCATATGTTCTTTTTTATTTCTTTTATCCTGTTAACTTCGGACTACAATTCTTTCCTCTACTACCAACAGTTGTAATTTGACCTCATAGTCTTCATTTCGTCGAAATGATTAATTTCTGACAATTTTGGCATCTTTAATGTGGTGCAGTCAAAGAACCTGAGGTAATATAAACATCTAAAGGTGGAGCCGTCACATAACCAACATATTTACATCTACTTCTTCAAGAATGATTGTAGTTGCTTCAATCGTAACTCATAGTCCGGTGGCTACTGGCTGTTTGCACAGAATATAATCCTTAAAAAAATTGCACAAATTCGTAAAAGTTAGTCCAATTCTTGATACTTGAGTAAAAGAATATGCCTGAATATTGACATTTAACAAAAATTAATAATTTTGCTAATTCGTATTACTACGCCGAATCAAACAATTGTAGATGAGCTAAACAAGTTGGCAGAATCTTCCCCGCATTTCTGCAAATACATGTTAGGAAAATATATGATGTAAAAAGAAAATCTTGGGAATAGAATAATGTCATTATATTACGTATCTGGACGATGGCATATTTATCGGGCAGATAAATCTCACCAAAACTTAAAGTTGTTATAGTATCGTATCACGTTACGCCGTATCATGGAGGTTGGAGAGATGGACTTATGTTCCAATATCTTAAGGTAACTAGTAAAAATCCGAGTTTGTAAGTATATATATGTCTGTACAGACGGTTTTATTATCGAAGTGCACCTAAATGCATCAACTAGATGTTTCGTACCTTAGGACTGGACCCAGGTAGTATTAGCTATTCACCAATATATGCCGCAAAGAAAACTTCATATTCTTCTAATGAAAGATCTGTTCATACAGTCAAATAACTTTCATTATTAATTAATAACAATACTTAGTACGCCCAGCCGTTGATCTTAGAGTTCTGACCACAAGCTCCGGGCTCGCAACTGTCTCAATCTAAGGCCTTCCCTAGTTTACCTTGTTCCTACAAATTTTGGCGAATGCGAATTCAAATGTAAACTGTTTAGTTTATATCCAAATAGTCTACTCCGAAGAATTTTTATGACTGATGTGTGTGATGAGTACTAGTCTTTTTTCTTTTGTATAGTTGCATATTTTGTAATTTTCCCATTTCTTGGCTTGAAAGTTGGTGTGAAAGTGCTTTACAAATATGCACATTCTTATTACGTATTATCAATTTTGCAGGAACTACTGTTAAGAACTATTTGTGCAGACGCGCATGCGTTGTGTTGGGTTTATAAGAGTAAGGAAAAGTGAGTTAACGCAGAGTGCAAAATACATGCACACTGGTTTTCATCTTTCAACGATCAAAAGTTAAGAAAAATAGACACAATAAGTAGTTTTATTTTCGAGTGACTATCATACTAATATTAGATGTTAATGACCGTAGTACTGCTTTAACTTTATCTTTACATTAAGGGCATAATCAGCATCTCACACTATGATAGTAAAATCTTTTATAGTATGGTGTCGACAATTAGGCGAAATCTCAGGTTAAATAGGAAAAGTAAACTTATTTGTTACCGGATTTAGACATATAAAAAATCCAGTCTTACAGAGCAATGCTCAATATTAACAATCAA
Source organism: Oryctes borbonicus (assembly GCA_902654985.2). NCBI lineage: Eukaryota > Metazoa > Arthropoda > Insecta > Coleoptera > Scarabaeidae > Oryctes > Oryctes borbonicus. The sequence goes on along the minus strand of LR736914.1, from coordinate 876,346 downwards.
CTTTAATGCTACGAAGTTGCTGGGAAGCATGAGAACAACTAGAATTTCTGGATTCTTCATTCCCTCCCCTCAGGAAAGGAGCCGGGAAATGTAGCACTCGGAAAACGATATCGATTGTCTCATCAAGTGGCGAAACATTCTGAAATTAGTGCGGTGGGCAGAAACACAGGTTTTGCTTTTGTCATTGCATTTAAATGAAAATATTCGGAAAGTTCTCATAGATGGGTAGTTTTCAGGCGGTTAATGTTGCTCTCGCGAGGAGGCGTTTTCATTGAGCTATCGTGTCTTGTGAAATAATTGAACAAATAATTTTTTTTATTATCAAAATTACAGTGATAGAATCTTTTCATAATGTCAACTACTGCAAATTAGGCAAAAATAAACTGTAATGTTATAATTACAGAGGCGAGGGCGATTTCAAACTAAGGAAATAAACGAAAACCAGGGAATAGTATATAACTAATAATAGTATATAAATAGTATATATATTATGGTCGGCGAAGCGTAAGGAATAGCTATAATGAAGAACAGTAGCAGAATAGTTCTTACTATTAAAGTTCCAACCCTCGTATGTTTACAAAATTAAATTACCTGAGTGCACTGTTGCGCTTCACACTCAAATACCCCGAAAAACGTAAACACTCTGCGGTGCTAATAAGAAAATTAGTTCATTAGTAGGATGGATATCGGTAAAAATTCAAACTGCAGCAACTATGGAAAAACAAGCAACATAAATATCACAAATTATATGCGTTTGAAATATGCCTATGTACGTTAATAGCTATTACATTATCTATTCCTATTCGATGCCTGTGCGTTTCAAATTTCAATCGGATTTTATCGGTAATGTAGGAGCGTTCTGTGGATTTCGGTAGCTAGTGTCATCTAGCCGGAAAGAAAGCGTTATAGTATAGTTTGACTTGCGCGCTAAGAAGAGAAAATACCATGCACTTACAAGTAAAGTTCGCCACTTTCCGCGCCTCACAGGCGTTGATATAGGAGCAGTGGTTCGGGTATGTGATTCGTAATATATGCGAAAATTATATATGTAAATATAGAAGTAGAGAGATTTATGCTATCTGGAAGAATGAAACGTGCATTATAGTAGCGTTGTATATATATAAATAAAATCGATAATGTATGGAATCAGTGATTTCACATTTGTGTTGCGTGTGTGAGTTGGAGTATACCAGAACTTATTCACACTTATCGTTTTAAGCGTCTTCCTGAATTGTCATACTGGAGAAACTCGGTTGTATATTTTCAACATCAGGTGCGTTTCCACAGTCATTTCTGCAAAACGTGTCTGCCGTGAAGAAAAAATATGCTTATATTCAGAAAACCAGCATTCCACATCTAGTGATGTTATATTTGCATAATTAAAATAATCTTTGAAACAACTTAACGCATCTGTAGACGTACCTCCCAAATATGTATTAGAGTGTCAAAATGCGAATCCTTGTCTAAAACACTTTCATCTTTTGCATCTTCTACAGCACATAGTTGTATTTGAACAGCTTTCACGATTTGCACTGATTCCTCTAACGACACCGACAAATTTTCCAATTTTGTTATTGCTTCTTCTAGTCCCAAGTAATTCTTATTCTTATTAATAGTTTGTAAATCTGTTTTAATCTGAGCAGCTTGATATTTTTTCTGGGTTATATTGACAGCTGCACCTTGTCTCAGATCGAATAATAAAACTACGTAGTGAAACTCCACCCGTAGTAGAGTATGGTGCACAATTAACGAAATACGCGAATACGTTTTGGGGATTTGAGGAATACTGCCTTTGTACTCGCTATTAATGCATCTACCTCTGGATAAAATCTGCCAATCTGTTTTCCCACAAGGTGTAGAGTAGGGAACTTACAACTAGTATGTAAAAAGTTATCACACTGCTTCTTGAGAGATCAGCTTACAGAACACATGGTCGCGGCACCGTATGACTTAAACATTAAAACTTGGTCTCTCGAAAGTTCAAATTTTTCCAATGTATTTAATACCACTTCCGAAATTTTTGTTCTACTTTGTTCTACTCGTCCGGATGCTAACAAAATTGAAGGTGATGGTTTATGTGGTTCGGTTTTACGTACCATTAGTACATTAAGTATAGAATCATTGATTGCATGCATTATCGATTTTATTTGTACATACAACGCTGCTATAATATGTACTATTCTTTTTTTTCGTGTTTATGCATATTGCTTTAACAGCAGAAAACCAAATGCACATTTCATTCTTCCAGATAGAATAAGTGTCTCTAGTTCTATACTTACATCAGTAACAGTGTCGTCTCGTGCCCCCACTCAATGGCATAGTCTAATATGCGAAGCATAAATTTGCGCATTATTATTCGAACGACTAGTCCCATGCCGACGCCTGCGATACCCTTGTACAATTGATGAAAAGTATACAAGTCCGTTGTTAAGAAAGTGAACTTCATGTAAATTAATACAGGTTGCTAGTTCTGAGGCTTAAAACGTTGTTAGAATTCCTTCTCGAAGGTACGTTTTATCTTTTTTATTAATTATCGTCCAGTCTCATTCAATCGTGTTTAACAATTGCATTACTTGCACGGAGAAAAAAAATGTAGATTTACACTTGCACAAACTACACGAAATTCACTTAGAACACATTTCAACGATCCTCTAAGCGAATTTCGACTTTAAAAATTCACTTATTACTAAAAAAACTTTATGGATTCAAATGATTTCGCTATCTTTGGAACACGCTTGTAGTAGGCGAAATATTGTTTTTGAAGCTCTGAATGAATGTAGATTGTTAAAACGTAGCGTTACAGTTGTTGCAGTCTGTTTGAGTAAAAACACTATTAAAATACTGACCGAAGGGGTCAACAATGGCCTAGTGATCATTTGCAAGGCGGCACTATCATATTTGAAGGTCACTGGAACACTAGAGCTATTATTAAGTCTTGAGAGTTTTATATTTTTGTTGTTCGCTGTTGTTATTACTCTCCCTTATTTTAACTGCCTTGCTAATTGCTGTATTTGTTTATCCGACTTTATTATAATTAATTAATTATAGTAGGTTGGTTTGAATCTAATTTTTGGTAGACAATATTTATTTCTTATTCTGTTTATGGCATTGCTGTTACGATGGTGTACGCAAGAACCACTAAGATAAATTTGAGACAATTTTAATGTTTGACGTAGGTATTCGATAAAAATTTCCACAAATTCGAATTTAATGAAGGCTACCCTTGTAGAATCAGAAATATTTAAGTGAACTTTGCCCTTGAAGTAGATAAAATTTATAAGACGAACTTCGACTGAAAATAAGGTTTTAATTCTAATAAAAAAAGCGATAATTATGGCCAGATTTATCAGTTATTAAAATGTTACCCACCCTAAAAGTCAGCGAATCTTTCGAAAAATAAGCATAATGCTTACCAAAAACTGATAAATTTAAATTAATTCACTATAATGAATGAATTAATTAAATAAATTACAATAAAGTAAAGAAATTAGATCAATTAAAAAAAAAAGCAGAAACAAACAAAAAAAAATACAACAAAATGTGAAACAAATAGTATTCAATAACAATATAATTTGTTCTTTTAGTATTGAGGTTTAATGCGTTGACAGTTACTGTGTTGCTGTGATCGAGCTCTTTGGTTGAAGATTAAATTATGGCAGATAATTTTGCACTTTTTTCAACCAAGTTTACATAAGAAGCAGAAGAAATTGCGAAAAGCTTTAGCGAAATATTAGTTAAATTAAAGTATTACTGTTGCATTCGTCTTCCCGTCACCTCTAAAGAAAAACACTGTTCGATTTAAGAAAAAGTTACCACCATTTTTAGTGATTCCTGAAATGGGACTCAATTGCCGATAATACCAGAAGTTACTTTATAGGAAATAGAAACCGATCTATTTATTTTCACGCTATCGTTCATATACTAGTAAGAAGGGGTGACGCTGTAGGACCTGACTGCTGTGTTTCAACGAAAGGTTTCTTGAGACAAATTACTTCAAGAATGATGAATAAGTATTAAATAGAGTAATGCTATCCTTCTTTCCTAATGTAACAGGCGCTTGAGAGTATTTCAATGAATAGAACAGCAAGAGATTGATAAGTTGAACAGGCCCTTTTATAGAACCCAAGTTCGTGATGCGCACATTCAGCGAAATAATCTCACCGTAGTAGTAAAATAAAATGTTATGCTATTGGTTTGTGTTCTGGCTGTAGACGCTTTAACTAGCTGTTGGAGTAATCGGCCGACGAACACTGGGATAGGAACCCTATAATCTCGAGGACATTCAAAGTGGGATTGCAGATTCGCTGACAAGGGAGCCGGGGCGGCTTTGTTCGCCGCCACTTATGTCATTATCAAAGAGAGCATTATTAACTTTGCCAGCGCCGCTTGGAGAAGGGACAACTCCTGACTGTGTATTCGCACAAATTGCTGTCGCGATCTTAATTGGGGTAGCTTAGTACGTATTCTCGAAAGGGACACACACACACCCGCACAGAAGTAGACGCATACATTCAGCCACAGACTATATTTGCGATGCAAGAGGACAAGAACAAGGATGAAACCGGGTATATAGGAGCAAGAGATATCGAGAAACATATTCGACGAACGGGAATTAGCAAAGTCGAGAAGTGGTTTGTTTGTACGTGTATATTTGCCAACGATAATTAGACTTACCTATATGAAGTGGATTTGGTAATATTAAAATTCACCGTTTGACCTTCGTATGCATGGGACTAACGAAGCAAGTACGGCGTAACAAGGTAAAGGTTGAGGTGGCTTAGCTTCTTCAAATTTATTCACTACCAACAGTTGCTTTGGTATATAAAACGCTGTATTAACTGCTGTTACGTAGATGTAATACTTGTATTCGTTTTACTCATTTCATTATTAGTGTTATGAATCTGCGACAACTCAAACTCTATTAATACTTTTAGAGCGTGTTCATTCATTTATTTGAGACTAGAAACCGTCACGTACGAGGTTTGGTAAAAAATCCTTAAATTTCTCTGGCTGTATAAATCTAATTGCCACAATTCTTTTTGCTGTATTGGTACGCCTGTCCCTAATGTATGTTGCCATAAGTAGACACTTAGTCTGTTGTTGGTTGCCAAATAGATGATTTTTTGCTTGCGAAAAGAAATGAACAAAGCATTTTATTAGTTATTTATTAGTATTAAATTTTGCTTTAGAAATAGAATAATGTGCAACACCGCCATAGTAATGTTGAATGTTGCTTTCGGCGAACGTTCTATGAATATATCGAGTATTTACAACTAGTAGAAATGTTTCCAAAAGGGCTGAGATTACAAAGATGATGAGCGCCCTGGATGCCCCAGAACATCAACAGCCAACGACAACGAATCATTGTCAGAGAAGTTATTGTTGATGCTGACATATCATTTGATTTATGCCAAACACATTTTTCCAACTTTTTAAGCACGAAACGTGTGGCAGCAAAACTTGTTCCAAACTTGTTGAATTTCGCCTAAAAGCAACGCCGAATGTACATTTCTCAGAAGTTGCTAAATGAAGTCAACGACGAAGGATTTCGAAACTAAAGCCCAATTGTTCCAAGCTTCCTGAAGAGCCAAGTCCAAAAGGAACACCAAGTTCCTGCGCGGGCTGCGCATACCATGTTCTTCGCTTTCAATGGCACGGCGTGCATCAGCAACATCTTGCCACCAGGTCATATGGTCAGTAAGGGCAATTACCTAGAAATCTGCGAAAAGCAATCCGAAGAAAATGCCCGGATTTGTGGCGAAACAATTCATTGGAATTGCACACCTGCTCACACTTCTTTACTCGTTCAACACATTGTTAACGTGAATTTTTGGCCAAATATAATACATACTTTTGCGATGTGACTTCTTGCAATACACGAAACTGAAAAAAACCTTGAAAGGTCGACGTTTTGCCAACGCTGGCATTCGAGAAGTGCTTCGAAGATTGGAGAAAATGCTGGTGCAAGTGTGTTATGGTTGAAGGGGACGAAATTAATATCGATGAATAAATAAACATTTTTTGAAAAAAAAAATAGAATTCCTCTATTTTTTGGTCAAATCTCGTATTATTAGTTAATATTCATGTGCATGTTTAATTTCTTTTTTCTCTGTTTATATTGGCGAATAATAGTGACTTTGTTTCTCAAATAGACTGTAGAAGATTACAAACAAATCAGATAAATACATTTGAGAAATCTGGCGGAATTCAGACCAAACCATAGAAACGTCTGCTCACCCACTTAACCAGAACATTATTTAAAACTAACTCAAGACCAAAAGAGAGGTGTGTTCCTATATATGCTTCTTGAAACATCATAATATAATTTAAACGATCAGACCGTCGCTGTGCATCCATATTCAAATCCAAGCGTCTAATGATTAGTTTTGAAGAAGAAGAAGGTATTGAAATAGCTTATTCCTGAGTAATGCTAGTCTGTGAATTAGCTCATATATTGCGGGTATATTATAGATGCATGTTATTTTATATGTGAAACTATCTGTAAGCGTATCTTTCAATCTGATATTTAAGTTACGCGTATCTGACTTTATTACATAAATAAGGTGGTCTTCTCATTATGAAACAATGTAGTTGCATGAAGTAGTCTCCGCCCTTTCATATGTAGCCCAGTCAATTCATTCAGGAATTCTATAATTATTTGTCGTTGCATGTCGTATTATTGTAGGTCAACGGTTTGAAAATGGAAAAATAATACTGGAGATTGCAGTCAATCAAAATAAGAAACCCTTCTATGGCATTCTAAGCTTTCACATGCTTCATCAGAGAAAAAATGAATGGACCACTTACTGGAACAGATTCGCCTCCGTTTAATCTTCCAGCTACCATTTTTATACAAACATGTTGATTACATTATTTGTTCAATCCCTGCTACCGCCGTTTACTCTGCTTTGGAGTCTTTCAATAATCAGTTGTTAGTGAAACCATATAGAATTTACTCTGGCGGAGGAATCTAACAACTCTGTTCCCCCCCTTTGAACACTAAGCTCATTCATTTGAATAATCAAATATCATATTAAATTTATATACGAAACCGACTTTTTCGGGTAGGAACATCATTCAAGCCAACCTATTAACATGAATTTGGAAACCCCTAGATTACTCAAGAATGGAATTTTGAATATTTTTCACCATAGCTTTCATGATGATAACCGAAGGATACCTGCTGGTATCTGTATTAATAATGGAGTAGATAGCTAGACTGAGTACATCCTATTATATTCAGATCACGTACACCTCGTAGAGATAACACCCTTAAAATTATCCCCTTTGAAGATGAAGGCATAAAGTACTTTAAATTTCCTTTTATACCATTTTTATTTGAAAACTTAAGTTCAATCTTCAAAAATATCATGATGTGTTAACTATTAGTGATACTTTTTTCTAGCATTAAATCTAAAACTGACCCGCAAGTTCTCTCAAATGCTGTGTATAGTATCCCCTGTGTTGACTCTAATAAAGTTTATACTGGTATCACCAAACAATGATTAAAAAATAGTTTTTTTTTTACCAATATTACAGCTACTTCTACATGCTATACTGCCTTCAACCCAGCTTTGACTTCGTAAATGTTACTACACTGAGTCACCAACAAAATTACTGTAAACATCTTTTCATAGATATGTATGTTCCATATTGAAACAACAAATAACATAATTAATTTCAGAACTGGCATAAGTAACTCGAGCGACATTTATAGTTATCTGTCTAATATATTTATTGATTTCAAATATTAGAATCGATATGTTCCTTAAATTAGATTTAACTTACAACTTATGCAATCCGCATATCTTTCTTGCGTTGCCGTTTATTGGTAACCCCGGATTTGTTTTTGGTCTGTTTTGGAGGCTTTTTCTGTCAAATTATGCTTGCTACTAATTTTGTTACCATAGTCTTGTCTTCGCCTCATGACTTGCTATCACTCTGCAGTCAGTTTATGTTTTATCCTACTATATTCAGCTCAGCGCTTCTGCTCTACTTACAATTGCAGGTGTAATTCTAATTTCTGTCATAAAATTACTATTGTAAGTTTTAAGTGTAAAAGATTGAAACGTCGTTAATTAATTCTGAATCGCGTGAGAAACCAGCGTTGATTAAAACTTAACGTTTTACCTGGGAGCTTTTGTCAATGAAAACCATTTACAACTCATACTTTCGAAAACATCACTCTAATATTATTCGATCGCGATTTTTCTCTTCCCTGAAATGGACGGATGGCACACGGCTTTCTGTGTTAATATCCATTTATGCGCTTCTGCTTATTGTCACGGAGCTTCTGTGCTGAGAAATATCCGGTCATGACTCGCTGTAAAGTCTCGACGTTCTCGTAAATAAGTCACCCTCCCGGACAGTAGTATCTCGCGCGTGCCTCATAAATATACACCGGCTAGGCCGGATAGGGGAATCATAAGAAAGGTAGACAATTCCAAATGTAAATGAAATGTTTCGGCCTTTGTTTTTAAATTTATCCTACAAAGGCCTGTAGTAGTGGATGAAATGTATTGTGAGACTGCGTCAATTTTCGAAGTTTGAAACATTGTTATTTAGGCATTTGGTTAGATAGAGATTTTAGTATTTTTAGAGAATTAGAGAGTAAAATCGGTGGTGGAATTTTGTATCGAAAATTTAAGATATTTCAAATCAATAACAAGAAAAGTCATATATAAGCTCCCAGGAGAAAAATACATATTTCATCATTTTTGTAAAAACAATACCCTTGAACAATATACCCTTGAAGGCTAGGTTATCAAACATTTCGCGTGGAACATACAGTCCAAATTTCGTGTTTGTGATTTCGGTAGTTTCAGCTCTGCGTTGACTTATAAAATTAGCGTACGTGTAACATTTTCATGGTTCTACCACATCAGACGAAGAATCTTTCACAACGGATAGTAAAGGTGAAAGCGAGACAGAAGATTACATTGTGAAATAAGCACATATTCTATTAATCTATTACGTAAGCTTCCGTGGTCATCAATAGCACTATACTATTGGTTTACGGATTGGAACCGCATTGTTGTGGTAGCTTCTGCCGACGTTTCGTTCACTCAGTCAGTAACTGAGTTAAAATACTGTGAAATGAAGAAAGACAAATAATTTAAAAATCGTTTAAATAAAATATCAAGTGTATCATTCTAAAGGTAATTTTATATGCTTTTCAATAGTGTAAAAATATATAGGGTGTTCCATATAAAAAACCACAAGTCTTGATAATATCTCAAAAATAGGAGTTAAAAAAATAAAAAAATAGAGCATAGGATTCTGCATCAAAAAACGCTCTAATATAGTTTTTATATAAATTAAACATTTTCAAAAATAAAAAAGTTGCAAGGGTTTTTAGAAATTGCACATTTTAAGAGAACGCTCTGTATCTCTCATATTAAGGAAGATATAAAAATAGGGATTTTACCAATCGATTTCTCTTTAAAATCGAGCTTCAGAAGCTTAGGTCAGTTTAGAAATATAAGTTCCCTATTAAAAGTATCGAATTTGTCCCACCTTATACAGTGCCTTTAATACAAGACGTTAAAGGCAGACATGATGACATAATTTACGACAATGGTTTTTTTTGCAATTTCAAAATTGATAAAAAAAAATCAGCGGAACCTAAGCTCAACTCTCACTTTTTCTAAACCAATCTATTACATATTACTATCAACGATGATGAAATTATATACGGAAATTGCCGCCAGCTTTCTAACTATTAACAAATTCAATAAGATTTAGTACAAATTTGGTTATACGTTTAAAATCAGTTATGCGTGTCGCAAGAAGCAGAAGAATTGTAGTACAAGAAAGGATATTAGCAGCCATATTTTTTTTTGTGTGGGGAATAATACTAAAGGGGTGTGTGTGAAGAGTACCTATTAAGCATTTAGTCGGCAATTCATAAGCCGTTGCATTCAACTCCTACGCTATTTAATTGCATAGAAACTTCATCCCGCGAATTCTGTATTCTTCTTTTCTAAATGGTTCGTAAATAACTTTGTCAATAATTCGGGATGGACGTCAGTGATATTCGGTAATACTATCCACTGATTAAGCTCGTTCTTTTTTGCATTGAAGAGCATCTAGCACCAATAGTTGTCAAATAGTTGTCAAACAGTGCGACCTTTCAAGCAAAGATTACAGAATGAACGCTACACCGCTCATTGCATTGCATAGTATCGTAAAACGTTAACCCATTATATGCAGTTTTAAAGAAGAATCATTAACATTCTGGAAGCTACTAAACACTGGCATATCAAACCCTAATATGAATAGATGTAGAATTTCCTTTCCAATCCAGTATTGTAGTTAAAGATACCCTTTTGAAAAAAGATGTGTTTTTAGGTTGAAGATATATTTGGCGACAATTTATGAACAGTCCTCATAACATATGGCAACGATAACGATCCATTTCATTCTACAAAAGTAAATATATTAATCCACTACATTCTCAAATATTTCACTTCAGCAAATGCTAAAATTGTAAATATTTCGAAAACAGTTAACTTTAGGGGTAAAGTGCCGCATTACAAGTTATTCACATGCGATGTGTCGATTTTTCGACTAAGCTGACAAAAAGTATTCCATTGTATATTAGAATATTGGTAACTATTTCCTGTTTAAACCAAAGTGTTTCGTAGGCGAAAATATTTTAAATTAAAAGGTCCCATAACCTCCTATTCCAAAATTTCAGGATTCCATTCATAATACCATCATTAGAACTTAACTAACGAGCTTTGTGAAATACCCTGAATATTTAGTATGCTTACAGCTAATCATTGTTGTTGAGCACCACTTCAACAGTGCTGTTCCATTTTTGTAGCGGCCTCTCATTTTTATTTGTTTTTATAAGTTTCAACACAATGTATTTTATCAGGAACAAAACTGAGTTATACTTAGTGACGACCAGGTTGTACCATGTACTAAACTAAGACGTGTTATAGTTGCAAGTTTCTGTGGCTTCTGCTTTTGGCACCAAATTCAAAAAAATGATAAAGACTTCATGTGACAAACAAACCCCCTTGGATACAAAGTGATGCTCGCTTATGGTTTAGATCTTGTGGGGTATATTACGCACGTCGAGAAGTTACAAGAAATTGAGGTCAATAAAGAGATATACAGGATCTTGGATGCCAGGTTACTCGCACCATAAGATGTATGGTATAGGATGCCATCGGCTTTGAAAGTTGATTGTCTTCAATTGTTATGATTGTCAGTACATAGTTCAAGGGTTTAAATTTTTATAGATAATCGGTATATTGAAAGATCATGTGCCTAGCCGTGTCTGGGAATGTACTCGTTATCGTAGTTGTGTTACTCATTACATATTACAATCAACAAAATTATATTTTTAGATAGAAATTGGTGACTCGGTGTGAGTTCACGATAATAAAGATAAACGTAACTGAGAGACCAGATCTCACAGATACATTTAATTAAATGTGGCGACCGGTTTTGCACACGAATATCTTCAGGCCAAATATTCTCAATTTGATACAATCTAGAAATTGGTACTGTACGTTTTAGAAGAGCAAAGGAAATAGCAGACGAAATTGCAAAAGTAAAATAAATTAAAAGTAATGTAAAGTTGGAGGACACACACTACATTAGAATTACTGAAACAATGTCAGACTGATACCAAGAACAGCATCAGTTTGACTGATCTCTATAAAGATGTTTTTATTTAAAATTTGAATTACTTTATATTTCAATGATAAATATATTCCGAGCGTGTAGCTATGAATTATAGTTGTGATATTACTCCATTTTCACTAGTCGCGACGTTCGTACAGAAAAGAATACATCGTGCCTTAGATCTGGAATTCGTCGTACGTTCCCTTTCAGTATTGTCCATCTCTATATTTTATTTATAACATTTTGACATGGATATCAAGCATTTTGTTTGAAGAAATTATGCAGAAATTAATTCACTTCATCGTGGCTTTCTGGGTGCAGTTGGTCAGTTTAAAGCAACCGTTAGTCAGTATTGCCAATACCAAGAAAAAATCATTGGGGTTTGAGTAAGTATCTATCTAATCGCAGATCCTTCAGCTGCATTTCCTTAAACGAAGAATATGTGGAATACTTTCTGGGTAGCGCGCTATTGTGATTTGACATCATTATTTTCGTAAAATTTGATATTTGTTATTGTCGAAGTCGACAGCACAAAAATCGGCCGAATAGTTTGTTTCCAGTTTACTTCAAGATTTTCGTTGGTTGATTTTTTACGATTTTAGTAAAGGCCCATCACAACAACGTCTAGGATCCCTCCTGTTTACTTTTGGTAATGATGCGCTCTCGGAAAAGACTGTTTACAATTGGTTTCCAGAATTTGGTCGTAGTAGCGACAAATTTCATGAAAGTCGACCAAAATCCGTTGATATTTGTTGTTGTTCTCAATTACTAATTAAATTAAAATATTTAAGTTGGCGAGAAGCATCAAATATTCCACCATTCATAGTTGCTGTTAAATTGCCACCATTAGAATAATATCGCTAACAAGACGATTTATTACATACATAAATCGGATATTACACACAAGCGATCAAAGTGCCTTTTGTAGACGTCATTAAAGCATTCGGCACAATGCTGGCGAATGTCAAACGTAATCTATTTATGAAGCCAGCGTAAAATCGTTGAAACATGTTTTATCACAGTTCGTCCTAGACTGGAAGCTAGAGTTATTGCAGGAATATACACGGATGCATGCACACAGCTTATTTGCTTACGATAAATTTTCATGTGCATTGGTTCTCACACAATATAATGGTAATAACAATGACATTGCATTTCGCATTGGCTGCATATGAATATAATACCTTTAAATTCAATATTTGCAGGTTATACGTTTTGAATTCATATATGTATTTTACGTATTAAAGTCTTTTGTTTATTTAATTCTTTGCCCATGTACAGGTACAGATATCTTTTTTTAAGCTTTAAAAAGCCACTGCGTAATTTTCTACGTAATAATATTCTTGAAATCTGTATATCATAACAGAAAGAAAAAAATTCATTCATACAATTTGGTGATTCTCATGAATGTTTATTATTATAAATTAGTAAGTTCTGTTGTATGGTTTACAAGTTTATTGATCAATTCTACGTCGCTTGTTAAGCCAACAAAATCCTTTTAGTTGAGATTTTTTGCTTGAGTGGACAACAATATTAGTCAGTGTAACGATTTCAGTGCAGTTATAAGATAAATTTAACGTTGATTTGTTTTCTAATGCAGCAGTTTTCTGTTAGAAGAACCAATAATCAAGAAAACTTGATAATTGTTTTATAGAAATATATTTGTTGCTAATGGAACTACAGTTTATCGTTAGTTTAACAATTAACAAGTTAGTTTTCAATGTAGCCACTATTTATACGTGACACTGTCACCAAAGCTCAATCATAAGAATGTTGACATAAGTGGTAATATTTTGTCCAATCGGTAGTAATCATATGCTGATGCTGTTGATACTTTGTTTGGTTCACTTCCTAGCTCGTTCTAGCATTTGTTACTATGCTTTGTGTAAAACAATAAGTAAAAATTGACACTTTTGAAGGTAAGATTAGATATTGTATATTCCAGAGGAATATTTGGATAATGTATGTTATCCATTCTTTGTTCTAAAAAAAGGACTTCATTAATATTGCTTTCTTGGCAAATGATTTATGTATCTTACTTGAGGACGTTCATACATGACGGTGCTCCAACATATTTCAGCCTTGTTGCTAGGGAGTACCTAAATAATAATTTTCCGAATTGTTAGATTGGCAGAGGCGTTCTCTGGATTGCAATCTGTTAGATTTCTTCTATGTGATCACCTAAAGAATCGTGTTTACTCTTCTTCTTCTTCTTCTTCCGATCCATACTTTAGAAGAGCTCTGTGATCGAATACAACATAATCTCGAATAGCTCCAGGATTCTTGAGCGAGTTAGATAATCAATGGTTCGACGATGCGAAGGCTGTATTGTTCCTAAAGGTTGATATTTCCAGCAATTATTCTAACGTCTGATCATACCATATTTAATGAACCTTGTTAATAACAAATCGTATATGATATGAGATTTGTTCTTGTTGTTTAAATTAAAATTGTTATTGATTATTCGCGATTTTGAACTTCGCTCTTTAAGGAAGCATTTTTGGACACATATTTATAGAAGCTTCGTTTACAATTTTATTCCATACATCACGTTGGCAAGTTTGGTCAAGCAATTCGGATACACTCTATATGCTACAAATATTTCAATTTTGAAATGGTTTCTTTTTTAATTTAAACTAATGATACATTTCAGTAAATATATTATTAACATTTTTAACACACATTCTCTGGAAATGTAGTTCTTAGTAGTGTACACTCACTGCCTTGCTGGATGTGTGAAGAAAAGTAATATTTATGAGTTTTACAAGAAACAAAAATTTTTATAAAAGAAAAACTTTCGCATAAATTCTTGATAACAAAGCAGTTTATCCTTTTGTGATGGGGAGATACAATGTATTATTTCATACTCAAACCCTATTAGCAGGTATCTAGTACGAAGGAACTTAAAAAGATTTAACTTTTCTGTTGACTACTACGTCAGAAGAGATATTTGTAGAGCAACACCGATTAGGAAAGTATACACTACTTCGTCATTATCTGCGAGAGCAAAGCTTGCCACTGCTCCAGAAATTTTGAACAGAGCGTAATTTTCTAAATGGTACCATACATTTCTTCTACACAATGCATATAGGAAATTTATGTCCCACGTTTTTGATGATGCATATGTATAACATTTAAAGTAAAGAATTTATTTAGAGTTAAGCGCGAGTGCTGCATTTCGGTATTGCATGCAAGTGATTTCCGGTGTTCGTGTTCCCTCCTTCCGCCAATACATTTTTGCAAACGTGTCCTATACTTTCTTTAGCATACCAAGAGAATGCTTGCGTTATCTTTAACTGCATAAAAGAATCATATATATTAACTCTATTTCTATGTAATTCATTTTGTAAGCAACTGCTTATGCTAACTGTTAAGAAGAGTAATGTCAGTATATTTTATTTACTGCCATCACGGTGGCTAAATAGTACTGACACCAGAAACCACTTAGATGCAATATCTAAATACGGGAGTGGTTTTTGATTTAAATATCTGTCTTACTTTCAATGTTAGACATATGCATCCTTATACAAAACGTTATAGATATAAATTTCCTCTATGATGGATACAGAAAGAATATTCTTTCTGCGCTACTTAAAAAATTAAGTACGTTTCTGGTGTTTGAATTCGGAAAAGTTTGGTGTTCAATTCTGAATAGCCCGTATATTTCTAGAGCTTTCCAATGTGATGTTTAGATGGAGCTAACAATAAGTATGCACTTTATTATGTTAAAAATTCACGCTAAAATGTATTTGCATTTCAGATGTTTGTAAGGAAATAGTATTTAAAGAGTCTAAGTTTATTCGACTAAGGAAAAATTCACAATTCGTATAGTTATATAAATCATATTATGGTGATTTATCAACCAGAAATCAAATACCTAATAATATACATGCTATGCAGTTTAAAATAACAAAGTAACCTGGTTTGCTACTTATTGATTAATCTGTATATACGAAAATAGGAGTCGCGCTCGACAAAAACTAACATGGAATGCCCACATATCCAACTTACAGAAAAAAGCCATTGTGGCATCATTAGTGTGCCGCCTCAAATGATCTGATCATACACGGCAATAGTTAGATCCATGATCACCTACGTCTCTTCGTTTGGTGGCCAAAAACACCTCAGAGGACTGTGCAACAGCAGCGTCAACAAATTCAGATGCTTACATGTCTCAATATCACAGGTGTGATGCGTACATGTCCCACAGCAGCCCTGGAAGTACTGCTGGGACTAACGTCACTTCAGATCGACATTCAGAAACAAGCTATAAGGGATTGCAGCCTGGGTCTTAAAGGACATCTCAGAATCGCTGAAGATCCCAACATAAATCATCTGAAGCATATTGCAAGAGACAAGATCTCTCTGCAATATAATTTTGATCAGCCTTATAAGGTGATCATTAAAAGCCGGGAATGTGCATCCGGGTGACCTCAAAGTAAAAGAAGTACACTGGCATAGTACACGGACGGCTCAAGAGTAGAAGGTGTTGGAACAGGTAAGAACATTAGTGGGCCTAACTACCACCTTAAAATACCTTCGGGACTCCACACAAACATATTTCAAGCAGAGATTTAAAATCGCAGTAACTAAAGGCTTCTGTGCTTCTGCCGAATAATACTAATACTAATAATACTAATATATGGAAATAAACTTGATACTTTATGACGCGTGTTCTATTATCTGAAAATGTTGATATCCTACCGTTTACACGATGAACGCAATTCTACAATTCCAGATTTTGTAGGAAGGTTTTCAGTAATCATGCATTGTTTCGTAACTTTCCTTATAAGGTGGATTTACCAGGTGTGTCGGTAATTCCTTTCCGGTTTTTCCGGCAGATGTCACTGGCCATAAGTATGAAATGTTATGATTTGATACATATGTAATTTTATTCTACTGACATTAACCTTAAAACTACACAAGTTACGTTCCGCCAAAATAACAGCGTTATAGATTTATAATTTTTTGAAAATGTCGAGTTTTGTGCCTGAAAACGTGCATTTGCGGCACGCATTACTTTTCTTGTTTCATCAAAAGAAAAAAGCCGCTGAAAGTCATCGTTTGCTAGTAGAGACTTACGGTGAGCATGCTCCAACCATAAGAACATGTGAAACGTGGTTTCGACAATTCAAATGTGGTGATTTCAACGTTCAAGATAAAGAACGTCCTGGTAGGCCGAAAACGTTTGAAGACGCGGAATTGCAGGAGCTATTGGATGAAGACTCAACACAAACTCAAAAACAATTAGCAGAAAAGTTGAATGTGGGCCGAGTAGCAATTTGTGAACGATTACAAGCTATGGGAAAGATCCAAAAGATGGGGAGATGGGTGCCACATGAATTGAATGACAGACAAATGGAAAATCGAAAAATCGTTAGTGAAATTCTGCTTCAAAGGTATGAAAGGAAGTCATTTCTGCATCGAATAGTAACGGGTGATGAAAAATGGATTTATTTCGAAAATCCCAAGCGAAAAAAATCATGGTTATCACCTGGCGAAGCTGGCCCATCGACTGCAAGGCCAAATCGCTTTGGTCGCAAGACCATGCTCTGTGTCTGGTGGGACCAGATTGGTGTCGTATATTATGAACTGTTGAAACCGGGAGAAACAGTTAATAGTGATCGCTACCGACAACAAATGATCAATTTGAACTGTGCATTGATCGAAAAACGTCCACAATACGCTGAAAGACATGATAAAGTGATTTTGCAACATGACAACGCGCCGTCTCATACAGCAAAACCAGTCAAAGAAATGTTGAAATCACTTGGATGGGAAGTTTTATCGCACCCGCCGTACTCTCCAGACCTGGCTCCATCCGACTACCACCTTTTCGCATCGATGGGGCACGCGCTTGCAGAGCAGCACTTCGCCGATTTCGAAGAAGTTAAAAAATGGCTCGATGAATGGTTTAGCTCAAAGGAGGAACTGTTCTTTTGGAATGGCATTCATTAATTGCCTGAGAGATGGACAAAATGTATAGAATCAAATGGCCAATACTTTGAATAAATAAATTTTAACTATCCATTCTAAGTAACGTGTTTTCTTTAGCGAAAAAACCGGAAAAGAATTACCGACACACCTGGTATACTATCGTGCACGGCATATTGCAAGCACGTAACGTATCAGTTTCGAAGAATATTCTTAAATAGTTTTACAACTACTGCATTCATACTATGTAGAACGTATTGGACCAGCCATGTGCCAATACGTCATTTGCCGCGAGTGAAACGTTGAGTGCTTGATTGAATATGAAGCGGCGGTATGGTTGGCCGTAGCGGTATGTTACGTGTTGGAGACCTTTAGTAGATGATAATATAAATCTACCTTAACCCTTTACTTAATAATAAGTAATAAAACTTGTTGGGTAGAGCTAGTGCAACCAACTCTTAATAAAGATGGAACCGTTTAGCTTACCTTCTTTCGGCGGATTAAATCCGTGGACTTCGCAGAACGTCGTCGGTCCTAACGCGTGTCCGGAACTTACGGCCTCGGTGGCCGCCGGTAGGGTCGCATTACCTTCGATCGTAAAGAACGTGGAAGTCGACGGTCCTCGGTCTTCCGGCGAAGAGTTACTCTGTTCCTGATGTCTACATTTGGCGCATCGTTTCATTTCGGCGCGCACACGTAATAACCACACCATACCGAATAGTGCCATGTCCGGATACGTCATGGCGATATAGCACCTAACATGACCGATTTCGTCCGCTTGCAACCACATTCCCTCCGAAGAACAGTAAAATCAAAAGCACCGCTGTTTCCGTTGAGAATATTCCTTTGAACGACATATAAGATTGCTACTACGACCGCCTCCGTACGGATTCGATAAATTTTAATATGTTTCGGTCTGGTGCGTTTATGTTGCGAGGCAAAAGGTTCAGAATCCGTTGAACTTACTTGAAACTTCAGCTCTCTGAGAATTTTTAATGTTACTGATATTTATTATATAAAAAAAGTGTATTCTATCTTAAAAATCTGAAACTTTGGGTATAAAAATGTATAAATGTAATAAATATGATTTGATTCTAAATAGTTATAAATGTATTGATGATTATTTGATTTAGTTTAGTAAATTCATTATTTCTTGTAGACGGACAACCTGCAAGAGAGTAGGGATATTTTATTTTAAAGTTTGAAAATTTCTCGTATATGAAACAGAACCTTTTGTATAAGTTACCTTGAACATATTTGCTATTTGCATACATCTTTTTTGATTCTCTTCTAGAACAAGAAAATCATACAGTCTTCAGCTTCTATAATTTTTCTCGTATAACATCCTCTACATTAGATTAGTTTAGTTAAATAGTATGTAAAAAATACTCGTGCAACTAAGCTGCTGATTTTAGCTTTGAAAATAAAAATAAATTAATCGAAATTAAAAAACAAAAGAATATATATAACGCCACTATGTATTGTATTAGGATTGTTATATATTATAATACATAACAATCGTAGTTTCGTTGACTTTTTTAACAAGAAAACCCGAAAATATCAAAGCGAAGTTCAGTAAGATTGCTTTTAAACTTAAGATACTGAAAGCAAGTTGGAGCAGAAGATATTAAGGCTAATACAATCAACTTCAACTCAACAATAAAACTTAAAATACTGTCTATCAGAAACCTCGAGGGGAACAATGTGGCCCAAAGCATTTGGAAAAGTCTTAATGGGTTTGAGTCCCCAAATGGACGGATTCGAAGTTATGGAGGATTATTCCTTTGTAAACGCGTTCTCACTCAGTCGAAAAGTGGTGAATTGGTTCTGGCGAATTTTAGAACGTTTTCAAAAAATGGAAAATTAATTAATCTTTGAAACTTATTCACAGATAAAGTAGTTTTGTTCCTTATTCTGTCTTTATTATATTTGATGAAATTCCTGATAATAAGAAAGTATCTATATAGTTGGTGCTATTTATCCCTTGTAGTTGCGCCTCAGATGATGCCAGTATTTAATATGACTACAGGAAACAATATTTTTGTGACCGTCAAACAAATAAACGATTTCGGAAAATAAGATTAAACGGAATTCAGAAATCAAGTTTGGTGACAACTTTATTTGTACTTACAAAGTTATAAAAGATCTTTGCGATAAATGAACATACGGAAAATTCGATGAAATGTAGATTGAAAACAAACTTGCGGATTTTATCGTGAATTAAAATTAAAAGATTTAAGTTTTTTACTTTTACGATTCGGTAATACATTACTTTTAGCTTATAGCTCGTAGATATTTTAAAGTTAATTCCTTTATCAATGAAATTCAGAAATTTTTTCTTGGACCTTCAACTGGAATAAAGCATAGCGATACGCGTAGTATAGCTAACTAGTTGCGACTGATTCGGAGTTGTGAATTGAACTGTATGGAGACGAATAGGGCGCAGCACTGCGGTTACGATACGATAACTGTGTAATACATTGTGTTACGTGACAAAACTATTTGGCTTCCGTTCGTGTATAATGCTATTCATGGACTTCAACTCATTAACGCGAAAATTGGCTTAAAGGAAACGAAGCTAATTTTTGGGATGTCGATCCTGTGAAGACAGTGGAGACAGCTTGATGATGTGCCTTAACACTTACCACAGTACTTCACTAAAACTGGACGCACGTCCTGGTAGGTAAGTTATCTTCTTCAAATTATTAATTAATTATTAATCCCACTAAAACGCTATAATCAATTGTAAATTTTAAATCAATCGTTTGAAAAGTGCAGCACTGGAACTCTGAAGCAATTCACTATCACCCTTGTCACAACACTCAACTAAAAATGAACACCCGCTTTGATATGTAGTAAAACTGAATTGTTCAGTGCCATTGCTGAACCTTTATAGCAAAGTATACAGATTCATTACATTTTAATATGCAGAATGTAAATGGTTTTACAAAGCTTAAGGAGGAATTGTATGGCCCAAATTATGCGGAAGAGTCTTAATAAACAAAGATCTGCAGATGGACAGTTTCGAAATTACGAAACATTTTGCGTTTACACAACTATTTTATTATGTACAATTAAACAGACAATTTAACAACAAGGACAAAACTCAAATGTAATATTAATTTAACGTATTGACCATATTCCACAGCAGCCACAGTATCTCTACCACTAGAATATTTGAATTCCTTCGAAAATCGCTACGTTATCTTGGATTTCGTAGCATTCTTGATGCGCTCATTGTTGTAGCTCCTCAATATCATTTATAGGCAAATTTATGTAACCAGCCTAGGTGTAAAACAACCTGTCGCTCAAATTATTCATCCAAATGTTCAATGACTGCGATGAGCTTGAACAGAAACACGTTTCACACTAATTCAGTGTTACCAGACGTAGCGAAAATTCGTAAAATTGTGCACTAATAAATTGAGTATCGCCAGAAACTGCGTATAAATCTCAGCAAATGAAGGAAGATGTAGGGGAGAAAGTGTGCAAATGCTACAATAAGTTGTAACGAACGGCTAATCGTCACTGACAATGAATTTTTAGTAAATCTAGATAACTTCTATTCATTCTTTGAGTCATTTGGCGAATATTTAACATTTCTTTGTGAAAAAACTTTTAGAAAACCCCATGAATCTCTTTTGAATGGCAGTGCTAAGGTATAACCATAGCTGCAGAGTCTAATTCTGCAGAAGTTGCCTCCTGCTTGCAACGCTGACGATATTAAAGCGCTGTCCTGGGCAAAACCCACCCCCGCATCGCGGACGGTGTTTAACAATATACTCCACGAGACCGTCTCCCGTATCGTGGATGGTGTTTAGCACTGTTCTAAGCAAGAACCACCCCGTAACCGTAATATCATTATTTGCAACATTGAATTTTATTTAAAATAAAAACGCGGAGCGAGAAAGTAAACAACCCTTTGTTACTACTTAAATCTTACTATCCATAGCAGGAAGCCAAATAGTTCAAATAAAAGCTAGGTCCTAAAATTAAAAAGAAATCAAATTTAGCTGTGATTTCGCAATGGTCTACTTGAGGAATCGGCGCAGCTGTGTCAAGTTCAGCAAAAGAAAGATGCGGCACAGCGAAGACAACTGATTTTACTGTGAAAATACCTGATTGGCGGAGATCAAATTTACAAGTAAAAATAAAGAAGAAAACAGAATGATGGAAAAAGTACTTGAATACGAAGAAACGAGCTGACTATGAAAAATATAAACAGAAGCGAACAGAAGTAAAAATTGTGGAAAGAATGTATAAAAATATCAGATGAAACCAGAAACTATCCTACAGGACATTAAAATAACTAAGAAGGGAGAAAGGCAGAATATAAAGCACAAAGATGGAAAAATAGTAACTTAAGAAGATGAAATAATGGAAACTTGAAAACAACATATTGATGAATTCCACGAAGCAAATGTTGAAAAAGAATAAACGAACGTTGAAAAAAGAGAGATTAACTGGCAGGAAATAAGGCAAGTTACCGAAGAAGAAGTACCCGAAGCAAAGAAATTAAAGCTAGGGAAAGTCCCAGGTCACGATGAGATTACTCCAGAAATGATTAAATCCCTAAAAGAGGGAGAGATTTGCCTTTTCGGTATTGATGGGATTACCCGCAAACAATTCATACCCGCAAGCAGATGATTAATACAGATTGCTTTTGTGACGTGCTAAGGTGGCTAAGGAAGGATATGGGAAGGAAACGTCCAAGGAAGTGAAGCAGAAACCATGATACGGCGAGACCATATACTGTTTATTATATGCAGTTTTAGGTGGTTGTTCCTTAATTAGTGTACTAGCTTGATTTGACTCCCTGCGACTTTTTCTTCTTCCCAAAGATAAATCAAATTGTAAGGGGAAGCACATGAACAAAACAAGACTTCCGGAATGAATTTCTTTACAACAGAGGTGCTGGGTCAATCTTTATGCTCCTAAGGAAACTACTTTGAAGGTGACGAAGGTGAATGAAATTCTGGTATTCTTCAGTTTTACTAACAATATATTTTATTTTATCCTGATTCTAAAGTAGATTGAGGCTGTCGGAAACTAAGTGACTTTTAATAAGTATGTAGCGCCCAGTTTATCTAATTCCATTGTAACTTGACGTTTAATGGTTGCTTTCACTTGAGTGCTTCACTCACTGGTGATTGACACATGAAAGCTGCAAAGGATAGCCAATCTATTTCTTAACATTGTTTGCTTCCTACAAAGGCATTGGCAGTTCGTTCGACTTTAGTTAAATTTTCAATTTGTAAATTTAAGCTTTCACTTTGTTGTAAAGAAGAAGACAGTCAAAAGCCACTTCCCGAATAACAGCTCCACGGATTACTAAACTTTCAACAATAAAGCGCATTTTTTGAGGAAATTCTCTGGAACTTCGTAGTATAATTGCAACTTTCGCCTGCGCGCAAAGCAAGTAGAACAGCACGCCTTCGTAATACTTAATGGATTCAGACTTGAGAAAAGTTTGAATTAAATATCGTTTAACTACTGCTGCTGTCGTTCGACGCGTTAGCTGCCACTGCAACGTATTTTCAGCAGTCTGCAAATACTCGCACATAGTACAGAGTTACAACTCCCCTATCCGTAGTTAATATTTCCGACGGAGCAAAATGCTGGGACTCCGGCCAAGAAACACTCGAACGAGGACTTGATATTGCAAGCGTAAAGATATAATTAATCTTCCTTAATTCGACGCAAGAGAAGAGAAGGAAAGAATATCGGATTAGCGCGGAATTCGATCGATGTAGCTGAAACAACGAAGATGTGAAAATTAAAGAAAACGTCGTAATTGAACAATTCTTTGCACAGTCCTTTGTTATTTATTTCTCTCGCTACCTTCTTCATTATTACGTATAGATAAAAGTATTTCTCTGGATGCTAAATGTATGCCTCCATTATTAATTGGCTTATATTGAATTTTATTATATTCAAAGTGTGTATGGTGAACTAGCTAACATTTTGGACAACGCTAATCTTGTAAAATTTATTTTTACTGATTTATATATTTTGAACCATTTAATACTCCAAGAACAATTACCTTTTATTACGGATTGTAAATAATTTGAGATGGTATAAATTAGATATTAAATAAGCTTAGCGTCAGGTTACGGAATACACTTTGCACTTCTAGATATCGACTACTGTGATCGTTAGCCAACATTACCACAATTTTGTAGAATCCAGAGGTACATCCACCCCACGGGGCTTACTTTACTTTCTTATCCGAGAAGTAGGCATACTCAAATTTTTATCCCTAGTTGAAAACCAAATGTTCCGGATGATGGCGCTACTACTTTCATTCAATTTATAACTTTGTGTATTTTCGCCCTATACCAGGTATAAGAATGTAATTTCGCCTACTATGCACGTTATTGTTTTGTTAAATGTATACAGTACACGCTACTAACGTGCAATAAATATTATTGGCACAGCATTATATCTTTGATTTAAAGAATGTAACGGGGCGCCCATTTCTAACCATGGTTGTAAATTATATTTATTTATTTGCATATAATAGAATTAGTTTTATTTAATTAATTTCCTGGATGTATTTATTTTTTGTATATCACTTTTTATTTCATCCCTGCATCTTTTGTTAATACTTTATATGCAAAAGTGCGTGACTCAGAAAAGTATTGTTTTTTAACCAGAGAACATTCTGAGCGGGTTGCGTTTGGTGCGAGATGATCCCTATTTAGGAATAAGATGATGCGAGCGTTACAAAATTATTATAAAAAAGTCTTCCAGTAACCAAGGCAATATGACGTGTAACCAATGTGCAAGTATAGGCGAGTAGCTGTATCTAACCCCCAACTGCCCGAAAAATAGAGTAAAGGATAAATGATCCCCTTTATTTCGGAGGAAAAAAGTATATACAAAAAAATATATAAATATATAATTTAGAAATATATACCGTCGTGGCCAGAAGAGCCACGAGCGAATAATACACACAATTACGTGGTCTAAACAATGGTCTAAATAAGTCACTTAATTGTAGGAAATGAAGCCAGTCACCATCGCCAGGAGAACCGCAAGCCAGAGCCATCGTTGCCATCAGGAAGGCAAGAAGATGCCGTTCCTTTCCCTCTAGCAAGACGCTGCCGATTTCCAGCCAGTGGGCAGCACCAACCATCGCGATAATCTGCAACTGTTTGTTTCCTTTATGTTTATATTCTTATTTATTTTAAGCCTGCTGGTTTTAGTCGTTTAAATCATATATTGTTTTTGTTGAAAATTTTAATTATTTAATAAAATTAGTACTCATTTTATTCTACTCTTCACCAGATCTTACTTCGCCAGACATTCGCTAGACATTAAACAATTTGTGGGGAAGAAGAAATCAACATTAAGACGGCATTTGGTTGATCAAATTTCATCATTTAATTCTATAAATTATATAATTTTTCAAATATGTTCAACAAAATCCAAGATACTTTGATGTATATTTAATAATAATAATATGTTTTTATTTCCCAAGAAGGAAACAATATAATACGGTATATAAATACAGATCAAAATAATAATAAAATATAAAATGAGATATAATAAAATAAAATATATAAACTAAAGTATGGGAAATCACAAAGCGGAGTTCAGATGGATAATACGCATTAACCCCTGTTATTCCACGCATACCTACAAAAAACAAAACTGTATACTGCAACTGAAGCAAATAAAACAAAACAGCAATAACAAAACCAACATTTCGTGATCGCACAAGGCAATCTGTTAGATATTAGACGATTGCCTAGTATATACATGCAATAGTATTGCATAACAGCAGGCTGATCATCGCGCTGCCAGAACAACAAATAGTACCTCAAAACACTTTTAGAAAGATGAAAGGAGTGCGAAGCTCAGACAACATTGCCATAAATAACATAACATAATAAAATCTCCGCCAGAACATGCTGTACAGTGGCGGCGTAATCAAAACTTTAGACTTAATATCAATACATAAGTATACCGAAGTTTCGTATTCAATTATTTTATAGAACAGGCATGCTGTCTGCAATACACGCCTGCTTCCCATGACGAGCCAGTCTATCTCTCTAAGTTTATGGTTTATATGCTGGAATTTCACCCATGAAAGTGTTTTCCTAGTTAAAAACTATCAATACACCAAACCTAAGTACTCGATTCGGACTTACGTATTTTGAACCTATTATAGCCATAGTTATAGCCAAACAGAAGATATAAGTTTGCTCCCTTCAATACTAACTTCTTCCCAAAATATATCTTTAACGATGCTATTCGAATGAAGTATTTGAAATACTTATGCGATATAATGAAATACTATTATGGGAAGTATTCAACGTAAATTTGTGGTAATTTCATTTCTTTTTTGCTATTTTCTGCTAACACTTGAAATCTGACAGTAGTAAGTGTCTACGAATGTGATGGCCTTCATATCCAATGAAGGCTTCCGTCCACCGAGCGAAACATCGAGTCTAGGAAACAGAGAAAGAACCGTTGGGGGCCAACTCTTGTGAATAGAATGGGTGGTCTATCAATTCGAACCCCAATCCAAACATTTTTGCCAGGACGACCACTGACGTGTGTGATGTTGTCTTGGTGTAACAAAACTTTCTATTTTTTCAAATGCAGCCGTTTCTCTGCAATTTTTGCCTTCGGGCTTGTCAAATAATAATGACACTATACATCATTATTTAAACCTCCGGTATCGTAAAAAAAAAAAATAAATAACCAAAAAATAATGCTAAGATAGCTTAGCTTCCTCATGGTATTAATGGAATAATTCACGGCAAACGCAATAAAAGGAGAGAGAGAAAAATACACTAACACACGGACATGTTTCTGCCTACCCGGCGTCATCAGCGTGGTTTCGAGAGTACTTTTCATATCTCTAGCATTATTTTTTGGTTATTGTTTCTAGGCATTTTCTGATGTGTTCTCCGGTATCGTCTTTCCTTTTTCAGGATAGTCATTGTCACAACTCCATGACTATTCCAAAAAACCGTCGCCACTTTCCAAACCAGCGGAACGGCCTTCATATTTTTTGGAGGCGATTCACCCTTCGCAGTCTAATAATCGCTTCAGTATTGTACTCATGTAGCCAAGTTTCATCCACCATTGAAATTCACGGAGTAGAGCTATCCTGGTAAATTGCAAAAGGTTACTTGGTGATGTCTTAGACTCTTGCCTATTAAATACAATGCTGGCTTTCACTATAACCTACATTTTAATGGTCTATAAAACATGTTAACCAACAATATAGATAGACGTTATGGAATTACCGTTATCGTTAACACTAACAAGTTCGTCAAATAGACCTATCCTTCTAGGGGATTCCAGAAGTTCACTTTCAGTGGGGTTCTTATTATACTCTCGGGCCTTACAAAAGCTCTATCAAACAGAGAAAATCTGATTATATCAGCGACAGGGCATTAGCAAAGTATGTTGTAAACTAATTCCTTTTCTCCCCGACTTAGGCGGCTCTCCTACCTTCGAGCAAGTTCCATTCTGTGTATTTTCTTAACTATCCACTGTCAGTGCAGATTATGGTTAGAATTCTGCCAGATTTCTAACCACAATCTGGGTATCTCAGCTCGGTAAATATACCTACGGGGTAACCCCCGATTCAAAAAACTTCTTGTTCAGTCTAGTAGTTAACGGACATTTTGGCAGTGTCGAAGACATGAACTAAAAGTTCCGGACTCAACGGATCGTTCTCAGCTCTAGTTTTAGTAAGGGTATCCACGACGTAGGTACCTGTAAACAGCTGTCCTAGTTTCTCTTTCTAGAAGTATGTGAATCCCTCCACATACCAGTATCCTACAAGCTCAAGACGAACTTCAGGAGCCTGTCCTTGTGTAGTACTCAAAGCACAAGTGATCATCAGGTTATCAAAGAGGTTAGTATCAGTTTAAAAAAGCTGGACAAATTCAAAGTTAATTTAAAACTGTTTAGTTTATATTTATAATTATCCCTTGTTTGTATATAAAATACTTACAACAAAGAATATGTATAACTGATATCATAAGTATTAATCCCTTTTTTTTTGTACATTTGCATATTTTCTAATTTTAGTTTCTAGTTACTCTGACGTTTTTAGCTGATATAGATTAAACCTGCGAATGTTGCCAGATACTCTACTCGTATAAAGACGCACATTATAATATTACGCACTAAGAATTTTGCAACTACTGTTGAGAACTATTTGTGCACACACGCATGTATTTATAAGTAAAGTAGGCAAATTCGGGTGCGCACCATCGGCGCAGCTAACGAATGGACTCTCGCATGCGAAACACTAGTCCGTATCTAGTTCGCTGCCGCCTGAAGCGTACGTAATAGCAGCAGCGAAGTACTCTCTGTTTTGTTTTTAATAATGTAAAAGGTACGTAGATTGAGAAAACAGCTACCATTAAAGACGGTGAATAGGTTCATTAAGGATTATCCGGATTTGACTTACGACGGCGTAAAAATTAAATGTTTAGTGTTCGATATATATCTAACGTGTTAGTCGCAAACACATCGTAAACGGCATGTGCAAAGTGCAAACCATAATAATATCAAAACCGGTGTCGCCGTAAAATACGAACAATTCTTATTTGATTTATGTACAATTATGATTTAGTGTAATCTGGCGTTTACTTTGTTACACAACGATTCATTTATTTCATTTTGGAACAAATACGCCAATATTACATTACCGAACAGGACCACGTGACGAAATTATTTACCATCTGTGCGTGTACATTTAGAAAACAAAATTAAGGCTGAACTGAAAAATAAAAATGTGTGATTCTGTGTGGATGTACTTTAATGTATGGTGCGCAAAATGGGACCACATCAATCGTCATCTTCAATTTTATTAGCTTCTAGACGAATAGAAGAATGTACTGTCCAAATAATTTCAAAAGTGATGTTAAGCACATCGGAAAAATTTTTAATATCCATAGATCAAGTCTTAATGTTTATGGCAGATGGTGCTATGGTTTCTGTATGCCGGTCTCTTAAGGAGCGGTGTATTAACTTTTTACAATTACAAAATTCATGCTCTACATCTTGTGGCAGAGACAATTCGTAGATGTTATCCACAGGTGGATGCACTAATTGCGAGTACGAAAGCAGTGTTTTCGAAATCCTAAAAACGTGTTCGCGAATTTCGCAGACTGTGTTCTCATACCCCTGAACCACCACAACCGATCCTTACACGTTGGGGAACATGGTTACAAGCGGCGCTTTACTATCATAAATATTTTGAGTTTCAAAGTGTTTTAGACAAAGATTCAGATTTTGCCACACTTAGATAAATTTGTGAAGGTTCGTCTACAGATTCGTTAAGTTGTTTCACAAGATTTTTTTAATTATGCAAATATAAAGTCACTAGATGTAGAGCGATCGTTTTCTTTATAGCAAAACATATTTTCCTCACGGCAGACGCGTTTTGCAGAAATAACTTTAGAAACGCACCTTATGTTAAAAATATTTAATCTCGCTTCTCCAGTTTTTAAGACGGTAAGTTTTTTTTTTTTAGTCATCGAATTGCATACACTCTCGATTCTATTTTTTATACATATGTCTAGAGATGGCAATTTCCCGTGTTCATTCAGTGACATAGAGATAATTTATCGAGATCGGTTCATAATCTACAAAAATCATCTTAAAAACCTTTTTGTATCTAGCACCGGAACGGCAGCGTTCGCGATAATATATCTCTGCATTCTGACTCCCTTCGCATGCAAGAGTCCATTCGTTAGCTACGCCGATGGTGCGCACTCGAATTTGCCCACTCTATTTATAAGGCTTACGCGCGCAAGAGAAAGTGAATTAGCAGATAGTGTACAAAAGACACGCACATAGATTTTCATTTTTAGATTTTATGCAACAAAGACAATCAAAAATAAAGAGAAATAGACATATACAACAACTAGTTTTATTTTCGAGTGACTACCATGCTAATATTAACTGTTAATAGTTGTAGTACCACTATAACCTTATCTTTACATTAAGGACATTTATAATTAGCATCTCATACCATTGCTCTTAATTTAGTGTGTCGATAATTACACGTATTTAAAAACCTCAGGATAAATACTAATAGTAAACTAATTTGTTACTAGATTTAAACATCTAAAAAATCCAGTACTTGCAGAGGAATCGCAATGTTAACGATAAAAATTATTACATTAAAAGCACAATGCTACGAAGTTGCTTGGGAGCATGAGAATATGTCTTTGTGTGGATTCTTCGTTCTTGCCCCTTGGAACTATCGCTTGACGTAGTTGTCTCCAAGCAACATTTAGAAAATAACGTCGCGGCCCGGGAAGGAAGCTGGGAAAAGCAGCGCTCGGAAAACAACGTCAATTAGGTCCCAGCAAGCAGGGAAACATTCTTAAGTTAGCACAAAGAGCAGAAACGCAGGTTTTGCATTTATCACTGCATTTAAATGAAAATATTCCGAGAGTTCTCATAGATGAGTAGTTTTCAGGAGACGTTTTGATTGAGCTGTCGTAGCTCTTCGTTGTTTTTTTTTGTGGAATAATGGAAACATAAAATTTCTTATGAGCAAGAATACAGTGCTAGAATCCTTTCATAATATTGTGAACTAATGCAAATTGGGTAAATATAAACTGTAATGTTACAATTAAAAAGGTTCGCATCTTATGTGCATGAAATTCCACAATAGCTGATGGTTGTTTACAAAATACATAGAAAGAATTTTTTCTCTAAATTTGAAAAGATATTAATGTACCAAAGAAGCCACAATTCCTATTCTAACTGTATCAACGTGCTTAACGATTAACAAAATTAAACATTACATATATCTACGCTGTTGCATATACCCGATTGACGCTTGGCTGACCAACACGCTGTAGCAAACACAAAATGTCACCTCTCTGATCACAACATCAAGGTTAGCTGCCATTAGCGTCACGCATACATCACGTCCAGTGAGTTCAGTATGTTTACTCGGTCGAAGTTAAACTGCCTCTAGTGTTCTGAGCTTGTTTTCAAAAGCGGCAACTCTTTTTATCTCCTATTATCTAGGTAGCGAGGGAATTGGAAGAGTATTACAGGTCCAGCCAACGACGGTAGTGGTGGAATAGTATAATAATTTTTCTTCTATTTAATGTCCTGATATTCTAGAACATCTAGCTTAATGTAAAATCTCCAGAATAATTTTAGGCATATCTCAGTGTGAATTAATTTCGTTCAACAGATAATCGTCTTGTTCTTCAGCGTAGAATAGCAAAAAGTCAGTGTTTTAGTCAAGTCCCTGCATCGCTTTCATTATGCTGTTTTTAAAGATAAGAGCATCCATAAAGTTTCGTTATCGAAGTACTTTTGGAAAGCTAAAATCATGCCGATTAAATAAAGGAGTGAGGAGACGTTAATTAAATTCCTGACTTTTGAGTTTAATAGTCATCCAAGTAACACGTGTTTATGTTTACAATTTCAAAGATTGTCATGTATGGCAGTTCGAGTAAGCTGAGTTCCAGTGCAGAGCACATAAACCCAGTGTTTACATGTGTGGGATCATCGCTAGTTTCGGACTGGTTTCTCGTTTCAAACTTCTAATACTCGTTAAATTCGTTTACTATTTGATCTTAAATTGCCAAAAGTGTGTTCTTGAAGCATTATTATTAGAAACAAGTGCCAGTTAAAATGTTAATAGGAAAGTTTGCACCTATTTTGGGTATGTACAGTTAGCTATAGGAATAATCTAAGAACAAAATAAGAGATACTTGGTAGGTGCTTAAGATGATTACGGGCATAAAAGAGAAAGACAACGTTAACATTGACAAACTTTGTGACCATCATTACAAAACTGACGCTGATATACTAAATGACATGAACACAGCCTTTATTGATTTAGGAAAAACAATGCCAGTAGTAGACTCATGCATGTCAAATGTAATAACGGATCAATGAAATTAGGGGAAACAGAACCGACGGAAATATTCAACATAATACATTCGTAAAAAGGAACTGTCTGTAGGATCCAGTGGACGGTCTACAAAGTTGATAAAAAGTTGTGTCAATATCTTGAGCACACCGTTATCAGCCTTCGTAAACAACTGCTCAAAACAGGCATATTTCCAGAACGATATTAAAAATTACAGGCCGAATGGGATAAGGTTAGCTGTCACAAAGTAATTGAGAAAGCGATGTTAAATAACACTTATTAGCTTTAGAGAATCATGTAACAACAAACCGATATATACAGCAATATATATGGCTATAAGAGAAATCACGCAAAATTTGTTGGAAGATAGAAACATAATCGGAATTTTCTGTAGACGTGCCGTAAGCATTCGAAACTGTAGAACATAATATTTCAATGACAAAGTTAAAAGCATAGCGATTTAGAGGATAGTTCACAAGCTACTGAAATCGTGTCCGATTAACAGAATGCACTGTGTTTGAATAGAAAGGAACGGTGAATTGATGCTGTCGAGTTGGTTAAAGCAGAAAGACGAATGTCCCAAAGATCAATTTTGGGGCCATTCTCATTCTTGGCATATTGTCAGTAACAAATCATTTTATATACATGTTTGGAGACAACATCAATAATTATTACAGACACAAAGGAAGGGAACTTATGATCAAGTAATACAGTATGTACAAAGTGCCAACTTTGTTCTTGGTAAACAATCTGCGACTAACATGGGTAAGACAAATACAATTAATTTCTCCCTACGAAAAGATAAAACAATAACCATAATCTACAAGAATAACTATAACATCGTCCACTTTCGTTAAATTCTGGGATAAAAAATAGATTGCAGCCGAAACTGAAAAGAGCAAGCTACGAAACTTAGTAAGAGACTGTCAGATATGATTTATGCTTTGAGAGTAATCTCAAATCAACAGATGTTTAGGTGGAGACAGCGATGATAACGTAGAATACTTATGGTAACACTCGCTTAACATACGAAATGATCTGAATAAATTCGGTGGAAGCAAAGAAGATCTCATGACGCAAAAGCCTTGTCTTAGGAGCACATTTAACATGGATAAAAAATGCTGTAAAAGCAATTTTACAAAAAAAAGGAAGGACCGATTAAGACTCATCCATTAGTGGCGATTACGATTCGTCCAATGGTATTTCATTATTTGGTAACTTTTAAGAACTAGGACGTAGAAATAAAATGACGAATGCAAATTAAATCTTTGTCTGCCGCAAAAATATTTATTATAACTGTTCTTCGGTATTTTGAGGGCCTTGACTGTTGGCAACGTGAAGCGTTGTAGGAGGAAATAGCATTACAATACAGTACACTTGATGACTCTTTTACGATTTTCTAATTTGAGTAGGTTGTTATTGCAATAAAATTAATCTACCTAAACTTATTAAAATTTAACTGGAAAATAGTTTACAAGTAAAAGGTACTATATACATACATGGTAACATTACATCATCTTGTAATGCTAATATTTGCCACTGGTGCTATCGTCTGTTAGAAAGCAACAAAATTTAAAAAACGGGTATACTAGAAGGCAATAACATGACAAAGACGACCCGCTAGAAGGGCAATATTAACTTAAAAAGGGCCTGTTAGAAGGCAATAACATTATTAAGGGAAGGAACTATTAGAAGGCAATAACAGTATTGAAGGAAGGACCTGTTGGAAGGCAATATGTCTAAACCAGATGTAAACGGTAAAGTTTATATTTGTTTTAGTTACGTAGTTAGCTGAAAAGTGAGAAGCTGTAGATTGTATTTGCTTTTTGAAAAGTAGACATCTCAATTTGCAGAGATCCTTGATTTGTTAAAAGGCGAGGATGTGCAGGAAAGGATGAGGGTGTCCAGGAAGTTACTAGAAAGTCCACGAGAGGATGGAGATGTCCAGGAAAGGACAAGAATGTCCTGGAAAGAACGAGGATATCCAAGAAAGGACAGTATGGCCGATTGGAATGCAGTATCCTGGAGTCATTATTATTATCGTAGTTAATTATTATTATGTGTGATTTGTGGTCTGTGTAGTTTTTACATATTAGTATGTTATTGAATTGATTATCAAATTACAGTGTATAGTATAGTAACTGTAGTGACTCGCTACATTTTTTGTTCGATAAGTTGTGCGTTTTGAAAAGACCGAATATATTTCTTGCTGTATCTTTCCTCTTAAACTAATGGTCTGTTATGTAATACGTAAAAGGAAAAATATTAAAAGAGGAATCAGCTTCTGCAATTTGCATTGTAAAGCTCGGAATAAATGCGGAATGTGAGATTGTGTTTTATTTGCCTTGCGCTTCCTTTTTCTCAGTACCGTTTAATGTTTCATTTAAAAGTTTCTACTTTTAAATACCTATTACAGTTCAATGATGCTGCTACATTTCACTGCGGCTGATCTCGTTTAAAATTCCCAGTATCTTTTAATCCAAAACGAATAGCGTAGTATACTATATTTTCGTGAATTCCCAGATCATCGATCACAAGCTCCTCAAAATCGAATTACATTCGGCCCGCTGCACATAACTAAATAAAGTATAATTCCCTTTAATTTGGATGACAAAATTAGCACCTTGATCAGTTCGGTAACTACATTACCAGAACCGCATTAACGCCAACTTATATTTATGGTGCGGATATTTAAATCGGATTTTATCACTTAAAACGCTAATTGTCACCAATTTTAGGACATTGTGGGCTTTAAAAATAAGTTAGTCGTAGTCATATTAATCGCGTTAATCCGAAACTGTTTCTTATAGTTAATGGTGAATAGTTCCGTGTTTTCGTCCCAGGTTAGTTAATATCCGTGGTTTTCGCCAATAAAAATCGATGACATTGAAAATTTAACAACTTTGAATATTGCGCGAATGATGTTTTTAAAAATGGATTTGGTTGTAATGTCGTATACCCATTGAACCCTACCTGGAATGGACCCATACACTAGTAACAACGAGGCAAATTTGCTACCAATTGTCACCATGTTAATATTTTGATAAATATAGCCAATACGATAAATACGTTTGAATGTTGGTTAGCTTTGTCTGCGTATTTGTTTGTTATTGTTAGTTTATTGTACCCGTTTAGAATTTAAATCAGTACATTTCAGTGCTGGATTAAATTGTATGCTTACATACAAAATTAAGTGAAATTTTCATTGTCAGCAAGGGTATTCGGTGGGCTGTATAGGCACGGTACTCTTCGATTTAACATCTAAAAGCTATAGAAAAAACTATGTCAGGTTACGCATCTGCAATGGTGGTGTATAGTCCATCTCAGTTAGTTGATATAATCTTAGTTTTAGGTTTTGTATTTCATAGTACACCTTTATAGTACATGTTATTAAATATCTATTTTGTTACAGGTGAATGTCACCAAACTATCATCAAGATTCCTTGCTCTATGCAGAGCGATGTCCCAATCCCACTATTCCAAATTCAGCAACAATAGTACGCTTGGTTACTAGAGCACGAGAAGGGATACTACAGGATAGGAAATGAATTCGTATTAATCGTATTGCTAAAGAGAACACACAAATAGATGTACTAGTTGCTGTTGGAAACACTCGTATGTGTCCACAAGAAAATTGGCTGAAGATTCTGGACTAAGTCAATCAGCAGTATTGCGCATTTTAAAGAAACATCATTACCATGGATATTATTTGACGCTGTTGCAAGAATTGACTGGAAGAGATTTTCCATGTAGGTAGGAGTTTTGTAACCGTAGTGCGCTGATATAAAACAATGACAAATATTTTAGGAATGTTCTTTTTTCTGACAAAAGTTGTTTTAATAACACCGGTATTAGTAAATAAACACAATTTGGTGTACTGGGGTAGCCGAAATCCACATTGGACAAGGAAAAATACACAGAACCGATGGGGAATAAATGTTCGGTGTGGCACTTTGAACCAACAGATCATTGACATTTCAGAGGTAACACAAAGAAAGAATAATTTGATATTGGTTTCGTAGCAATCTATGGAGGTTAATAAACAAAAATTATATCAATGGAATTTATTTGCTTTATAAGTTTTGGTCAACGCAAACTAAGAAAATCAACCAAAATAGATACAGGCCGCGATTCCATATTTTTCGTGTAATTTTATTCTTTTAGTTGCAAAAGTTTCACGCAATTAAGTATTTTAATATTTGAGACAACAATTACACATTACTCATTATTCAATTGGAGGGAGCTTAGCTCGTTAAATATGACAGTAGAGAAATTACTACTACCTAAAAAAAGGGAATTTAAGTCCCAACAAATATACAAATTTGTTATATAAGAAAAAATGCTTATATCGTTTTTAACAAATTTGATTTTTCTCCTAAAATAAATCGTACAAATAGCAAAGTACTTTTGTATTAAATAATCAGCGAGATGAAAAATAATTGGGTAAAAACCTATTTTTAAAAATAAATAAATCCAAAAAATTTTTTCCTAAACTCCTGTCCTAAGGCTATCGCTCCAAATCGATATATTTTCTAAAAATTTCTTGGTAATTTATAATTTTCCAAATATTCAAGATGTAAATCAATCCAGTGTTGTGGAATTATACAAGTCGAATGCTTGTTTGCAACTTATTCAACAAAAATGTAACAATAGTGAACTTAAACGACTGAACTTCTTTATTAAAATATGTTATCACTTACATCTTAATCAATACACTTATCTTGGACTCGAAAACTTAGACTACTTTCACTGGAAACAGTTAGTTAACAGTCATTGCTAATTAAGCCTTTAAGTATTCAACCGTCAGGAACGCGTAGGCTACCTGAAGACTACGGGATCACCTGCGTTCATCAATAATGCCGCCGGATATACGAATACGAAAACGCAAACAAACACAAGAGCGATGGGGCTTTTCTGGTTTTATGTAATACTGCATTAAAGTTGCATTGTTAGGTTAATAAATAAAATCCCCAGGTTTCTTGTATCGTGCTCTTACTACGCGCTGCTTACTGTGCGAAACTTGAAGTTCCTTCTGGAAGTTTCAATGTAAATTCGATTAATTAACGTAAATAATGGATGAACAGTGTACATTTATAATTTATCGTTTTATTTATTATTTTGCGAAGCAGCAGAATCGAAGTATACCGTCTTGGAAACTTTCGTAATGGAGTAACCGCCAGAATACATAGACACAAAATTTCGCTATAAAAGTACATAGGCATAAGGGATGAGAGACCCGCGTTGTACGACGGCCGGAATATTTTGATATATTCTAATGAACAATCAAATCAAAAAATCCCTAAATTTATTTCCAAGGATTTTCACAAAATTGTTCCTTTTTGTTCTCCTCAGAATTCTTTTGTTTTTTTTTTCAGTATGAAGTGAATGGAATACTTTTCTGTTGCTTAAAATTAAATTTCTAGATACTTTTTTAGAAAAATACATCTACTGTCAAAATGTTTTATTTCTGTCCGCTTGTTTATCCGTTGTCTCAGAGATGACAACTCGATACTTTCTGACATTCTGGATTGACATTATGATTCCAAGCAGTGTGTATTGTATGAGTTGTTTGCGCTTTAAAAGGAAAAGATGTATTTAAAATATAAATTATTGGAAATAATTGGAAACTTTGATTCTCCCTCACAAAGTTATGGCATCTATAAGATGCTACGTACTAAAGATGAAGCTTTTACTGATTTTTACTCAGATATAGGCCAGCAACATTACATTGGAGAATCAAAGTATAAAATAATGACTTTAATTTCATATGTAGTATATGCATTGCTTGTAAAAGAATACAGTTTGAACGACGGACAGAATATTTAAACAATATTTAAGCGAAACTATATTGCAAAAAGTTGAACCAATACGTACATTTAACACAATACCATACTGGATAATATATAAATTTGATTTGTCAGATTACAAAAAGCTGCGAACAAGTTCTTAAAATATCGATACTTCTGTAAGTAAATCTTGGTATTTGCATTTACGTTTAGGACAAATTTTACTAGTAATAGTCAAAGTTTACGAAATTAACAGAGACTACACAGATTTGTGTTTTGTCGACTCAAGGAAAACCAGTAGGCAACACGAACCCATTCTTATGAGACGAATAGACTCGAGTTTGTCTAGTCTGTGCTAATTTCGCGATGCGCATGGAAAGTGGCGACCTTTAGTAATAGTAATTCAGTAGTAATAGGTTTAAGGACCATAAATAGAGTTGCTCATTTTTTCGCCCACATAGTTGTGGAGTGTTGGTGAGGTGAGAACATAGAACGGACGCACTACAGCGCGGATGGATGCTTGATATTACATCCGCACATATTTGGTTCAACAGATTGTTATACAAATGAAAGAAATGTATGTAACAAAATATATTTCTGTCTGTACATAAAGAGAAAGGATACTATTTATCATATTCTATTATGGAAGAGAATAAGCCAATTGTTATTGTTATAAAATTGATTTGCTACATCTCTAAATATATTCTAATTAAGATTTTTTCTAATATTTTTATAATTTAGAAATCAAAATTTTGTTCACATTCACAGTCACAAATTATTTAAATTACTAATACACGAATTGATTCCAGTGAGACAACGGCGTTGTTTTCTGTAAATTCCATTAGTTTAGAAGAAAATAGTGAGGAGACTTCGCCAAAAAAGAAATCATTAAGAAACCCTTTTCCCAGATTTTTTCAATTTAAATGATGCTCTGTCAAAAGCATTATAAAAACTACTCGATACTCGATATAGAGTCTGCTACAAAGTACTACTGTAGCAAGTAGCTAATAAGCTGGTTAGTTACCGATAATGATATCAACTTCTACTAGTTTATATAGGGAAAAAAGGTAAAAACTAGAACATACCTGGCTTTGTTTTACATGAGTAGTTAATGCAATGATATTTGTATTTTATTTAAGACATATTGATTCGAAAACAATCGAAAATTCTAAGCATTTATAAGAATGCTAGTTAATTTTTCTTAATTACGCTATAACTTGAAAACAAATGAAAATCGGATAAGAACATATGATTTTTTTACATTATTTTAACATGTACAATATACTCTTGGAGTTTGGTCCGGTCCTCGTGACTCACCTGGTTTATGTACATATTCACGTTGCAGAAATACTCCTATATCATGCAGAGTTAAAACTAGTTTATAGAAGATTACAGAATATTATTGACAAAGGCGTCGTAGTTTTATAATAATGATAATTTGCTATTCTTGACTTTAAGTTCTTAAATTTCGAGTGAGACAGACAAAGACTTTCCTAGATTTAAATTTCTCTTTGATACATTTGGTCGCTCCTTTTTGTCGACGTTTTCAAGCATATCTGTAATGTATCTGGTATTTTTTATGATTAGTTATCATAACATTTTATTTATTTTTTATTCCATAAAATTTTAGCAAAGGAAAATATCTGACAGTTTTTTCCTGCTTTTACTTGGTATCATACATCATATATATTTTTGGCAAACAACACAAAAGTATCAGCACACTCTGCACCACACAAGTTTATTTAATGAATCCGGTACAGCCATTTCGAAGATGCGTTGATCCTCGAAATTCCGACGTTTGTTAATTTCCCCCTTTTTTCATTTTAAAATTTTGTGAACCCTGTAAGATAAGCTTTGAAAATTCTGGTTAACGTAACGCGATATTTTGTTACTTTTCTTTGTAACTTATACAAGTTATGATGCAGCACGCAGATACCTTCTCTTCTGCTATTAAATTATTTATGTAAGTTTACAAAGTTTTTAACTTATACTTCAGTAATTTGAATTTTCTTCCAAATTTCTTATCCTTTTTTAATTGAGCCAAAAGACTTGTATAATTCTCATCACACCACATTACCTGGTCGTATATTTCGACTTTAAGTAAATGTAAGTAACCAAAGGATGTACGTAAGTCTTATGTAAACCAACAAGATCTTGTCGGGAGAAACTTATACAATTCCGTACTTTGGGTAAGGTAGTATATTCCTTGCCTTTTAGTTGAGAAAGTACGATTAACAAATCTTGAATTCTCCTTCCGTTATATTCATAATTCACAATCAGACCTTACCTTTTATTTTGTGTGTGGAACACTCGTCCTTTAGATAATCTACCTACATTTAAGTAACTACGAGAGAAGAAAGTTCATTCTTTGTTTATGTTTTAACTTAGCAGATTACAGTCCAAAAAAGGGTTAAAAGGCAGTAACTGCAAGTGCATGAATAAACACAATGCTGTTAAGGCAAGTTCAACTAAAAAAAGTTAAAATTCCGTGCTGTGTATGCCAAAGGTGTTTTTCACAAAATATTTGTTCGAATCGTTGGAACACAGAGATGTTGAATAGATCTAGATATTCTAGATTGAAGAAGTAACAAATGGACATTTAGTCAGGAGAAAAAGGCGATCGTGTTTGTAAGAATGTTCAACACAAGTGCTACACTAATGTATTTCCCTCTATGGCCTAGTGAAACTAAGTGGTTCTTTTCCAACGCTTTCCTGTAGTCTATTTCACGCACAGAATAGCGATCTTATAAAAGAGAGGAGAGGATTCGTTCTAGAAGATCGATCGGCACGCTGTAGAGGACGCCATAGAGGGCATTAACTGCGTATTCACGCTTGAAAACAACTTAGGCGAAGTATAGTGTCAATTGTGTCAATATTACAAAATCTCTACAGATCCGAATAATAAACGGCAGGGACTTATAAGCTGTATTTGTGATTGGAAACCATAAGCTCTCATCAAATATTATGGCCAAATCTTTAATTGATGACTGCCGGGAAATGCTGATGATAACTGCGTATTGAGATTCTCCCTTCCAGACCTTTCTAGGATATAATACTATTTGTATTGTTTGTATTCAAATGTAGATTATTACGCAAACACATTGATGTATTTTATGAAGGTTATCTTGTAAGAAATCGGATAAGGAGTGTATGGTATCGTT
The DNA here is from genome assembly GCA_902654985.2 of Oryctes borbonicus. Classification (NCBI taxonomy): domain Eukaryota; kingdom Metazoa; phylum Arthropoda; class Insecta; order Coleoptera; family Scarabaeidae; genus Oryctes; species Oryctes borbonicus. The sequence goes on along the minus strand of LR736914.1, from coordinate 835,943 downwards.
TACTTTAATATCATCTGCGTAGAATAGTGATGGACAAGTGACAAGTTTAATAAGGTCATGGATGAATGTATTAAACAAAAGTCGATGTAAATTCGATTCTTGGAGATCCAAAAAGGAAAGAACGGGATTTGAATCCTTTAAGTTCTTTTATTATTATTTAAGATGATAAATATTACATGGTATCTTCTGTTATCTGTAACATCTAATCGGAAAAGAATCCTCACTAGGAAAGATCTACACTCGGAGATTCGTAATTTAATGCAACTCAGCTGATTTGTAGACTTTATAACGGTTTCATAGGATGAAATCTTGGTTTCCGGGTTGAAACTACGTTGTAATCGCATAGGTCTGCCGACGTTTCGCTCTCAATTGAATGGAGCTTCTTCTGGGCTACTATGGTGGTCGATGGTGGAGCGTAAACAGAACGTACAAGAGCGTAGGCGCTGACACGAGTTGGAGAATTGGGATAGGAGAAATTTCTAATAAAAATGTAACATGTAACCATCGCCTGTATCAAGATCGTTGGGATTCCTAACAGTTGGATTCCCGAGACAGAACTTTGGTATCGCTAAATAAAATCTATTGGGCGGTTTCCGGCTTGTGCTCGGCTAATGCAGAATCGGATATCCGCAGCAATCTAGTGCACCGCTAATATTCCGCAGTAGCCGTGGGTGATGATGTAAACGGGAGAGCGCACATGACGATTCGACTTCCTCATGTATTTCCGTTGCACGGTACAATGCACACAATGTGCAAGAAAAGTACACGAGGAAATCAGATCGCTGTCCGCATCCTGTCGTTTACATGACCGTAAGGGAAAAGTTTTGTCTTTGACTGACGGTAATAAATCGGAAATTATTGACAGTGGTTTAAAAATTACGTTGATATTACACCTCTAAAATAGTTTGCCCATTTTATTAGTAACACCTAGAATGTAGGGTAGAAAAGCGGTGACAGGAAACGGCAAGCTGTTTGGGAGTACGACGACGAATTTTTAGAATAACTCGCTTGCTGAAATTGTTTTCGATGAGGGAGTCAAAAACTTGTTCCAGTATTTGGGTGAGAGCAATGGGTTAAAAAATGGAAAAGGCCCGCCTAACTAATGTGTTTATGACGGCCTGTTCTTGTGCCGGATGATGGTAAGAAGGAGAGTTCCGTTGATTTTCGATATGCTGTATCCTAGTTTGCCATTGGGGTAGCAGAAGACGAGGACATCTAGAAATGGGAGTCATCCATCTAATTCAACCCCTATGCTAAGACGTATATCCAGATATGGGGAGTTTGAGAAGGTTAGAAGTTTCGGTAAGGTCCCAAATCCATGCGGCCAGATGAGCAGGATGTCATCAACGTATCTGAATCAACGTTTTGATTTTACGGTGACAAAGCAAAACCCAATGGCGGCTGCAGAAACTTGTTACTGTTGATGAACACTAAAAATCGTTTAAATTTCTATTCGTTTCGATTAGCAAAAGAAAGTAAGTAGATCCCACACATAAAGTAATTTAGAAAAACGTTTATCCTGAGTTATTAATTCATCATGTATGCATTACGCTACTGCACAATATCTACCCATCATTCTCGTGAATTAATATACTCTTTCATTAGTTACTTTGAGACTACTACCTGCAATAATGCAAATCTCAAGTTCAATGTAAAGGAAAGTTTTTAAGCAAAAAGGAGAGGAAATAGACGATCAAAACACAATGTACTGCATGACATTCGATGCCATATTAGCAATGTGGAACGCAATTGACTTCACACGCTTATATAATTATGATTACAATCCTTGTAGTATGTACTCCCCTTAATACAATCATCAATAGGTCAAACTCTAAATTATGGAAGTCTTTTGAATGGTATCCCTCTGGAGGCGGATAAACAAATAAACAGAAAAATAGTATTTTTTCAGAAAAATAAATTTTTAAAGAAATAATTTAGTAATGAGCACTAAAGAAGGTTTTATAAGTATTGTAGCTACAAAACAATATCAATACAAAGAGGGACCGAGGACGATATTATAGGATATAAGGAGGATTTCTTTACACACACACACACACACACACACACACACACACACACACACACACA
>LR736914.1:793452-811680 GCA_902654985.2 Oryctes borbonicus | reverse complement strand
GGCACGCGGCCGCTTCAAAGTGGAGGGGGTCATTTCTCGCTTCTCACCGCTCGGAGGAGGAGCACGAATCGGCGAATTCCTTCTACTCGAATAGATATACAAATTAATTACTTGCAAAAGGTTAAATATTTTCATGACACGAATCGACCCAATGTTGTATCTTCCAAGGTATAGAGAAATGAAAGTACAAAAGGTCCTTTTAAGAATATTTCTAAAGATAATAGCGCACGCAGGAGGTCAGATGGGTTTTATTCCTAACGCTCTACTGACTATCACTTCGATACGAGAAAATTATGTCAGATGGCTAGCAGGAAAGCTTATATCATACTTACCTACACATTCGGTTGTCGTGGTTGATAATGCATCCTGCCATAATACATAGAAAGAACCATGCTATGTTAATGCTAAAATGGATTCCTTTTGATAGTAAACTGTTATAGAGAGCGATCTAAATTTATGTATAAGGACCAATATAAAACGTATAAGTTCAATAAAATCCTACAACGCGAAAAATAGGCAGTTTTCAGATTTCCGCCGCATCACCCAGATCTTAATCCTATCGAGTTGACTTAGGATACCGTTAAGAACAATGTCCCAGCAAGAAACGTTAGTTTCAAAACGGGGGATGTTTGAAAATAAGCTGAAAAAGAACTTTCAAGAATTTTTCAAGAAAATTGGGAACAGCGTTGTAAATATCTGACATTTAAGCTAAATATGTGGAGAAAAGTTTAATTATTAAAGGACTGATTAAAAATATCAATCTAGTGGACTATGACTGCGATGCTATTATTTGAAAAATTTATTGATAAATATTGATGACCGAATTTTACAAAACGTAAGAAACAACAATTTAAGAGGAGCTAATCTATGCTTGGTTCGTAATGGTGAAAATGTTGAACAACACCTTTAGATTAGAATGTTATTACCTCTTCGTTTTATCTTCTATTACTGTGTTGTTATAATTTACGCTTCTTAATACAGTAAAAAGAAGCGAAAGCATTTGTTTTCTAAAATGGTGCATTTAAAAAACTAAAGTTGGAGTCATTACCGGTGCACTGGTGCCGCTAATTGTTTCTTTGATACAAGATTTTGAATCTATGGCAAAACATTCAATTATTTCATAATTCAGCCGTCCTTTTCCGTTCTTTAGAAACAAAAATGTTACACATAGAACTGGGTTGAAACTAAACACCCGGTATATTATATACCTTAACATAACATATTTAGAAAACCAATACTGATTTCCACTATAATTCTTATGATTCTTTCTACCTTTACACACACCGTATATTTCCGCTTAAGTACCACATATAACAAGCATCGATATGCCCAACCTAAAATCGATTAATTAAGTTGTATATACAATTCGGCTTCATTAGACAATTTTCACAAACTTTAGATAAAATTGTCATATGTACTTGGCAAGTTTATCTAAGGTTTGTAGAATAAAAAAACGATATATATGGTAAACACTTGCTGTTTATTAGCACATCCTTAAAACATCAAAATTTAACATCATGCTTACATATAAAGCCAACACAAAGATTTCGCAACATTTAAACAATTGTAGAAATAGGAGTAATATAACGGAGAAGAACATAGAGGTCAAATTAATTCCAATGAACATATCCTCGAAACAAGAGATCAAACAGATTATCAAAATGTAAAGCTCCTACATAAATGTTATGAAAGTTACAAATTAAATCTCCTACACATTTTTCAAAGAGAGAAACATTTGATAAATTTTACTTTGAGTGAGTTGTATTCGCGAAATTTTCCGAATTTCTTTCTTTCACTCCACAGAGTTCCGTAAAAACTTGTTTGCATGAATAAAATATATTTTGTTGCTTGTGCAAGTATGTCTGTGTATTTTCGTGATCTTTAGCGTTTCTTGTATTGGCGTTGCCAGCTAAAACTTTTTAAAAACTAATTTGAAACCTGGGCATTCTTTCTATAAAACATTTCGAGAACCAATAACATCATTCAGACTTCGAATTGGTTAGTCATTGTGATTAAGTGCTTGCGTACTTGAAACAAAGCAGGCCAAGATATCGTTCTATTCTCGATAACTGCTGAGTCTATAATACAGTAATCGTCCGAAATTGCACGGAAGTCAATTGCAATAGAGAAAAGAGGTAAGATATACAATCGCGTCCGTATACATCCGAGTATATTAATTTACGGATTTAATAACGAAGAAACGATCCCATAACTCCCCGATAGGTTTTAACATTTAATTCTGTCGCTTGTCCTGTAAATTCATAGTATTAAACAAATAAAGGGACTTCCATTAAATTTTGTACTTGCCAAAATAATATACATATTGTAATGTTAAAAATGCAACTAGTAGAATCGCTATGATTAGCGAGTGATTAATGTTGTTCTGCAACATGAACTAGGTACCAATTCCATGCTCATCAAATTTCGGATCGTTTGCGTCTGTTATCTTCACGAAGTCGCCTCAAAACATTGCAGTAGAACTTGGAATTGTAACCAGCAGGAACGATTTATGTGTGTGCACACTGCCTTTTATGTTAAAAGAAAACAATGAACATGCTCTTTACATTATTTCTCACTTGTCGGCATTTCTTGGGTCTTGGGGAGTTCGACCTCTACTGATTTGATTGTAGGTTAGTTTCTGGACCATAACCATAAATCCAGCTTTCGTCGCCAGTAATCATTCTTAACGGACTTATTGTTCGCATGAAGTTATTTAAGCTCGGTACAAATGGCAATTCGTTTCTGCTTTTGATCGTAAATCACAAACCTCGGAACAAACTTCACTGCAGTACAATTCTTCAGTTATAATTAGCTGACATGTACCATATCAAAATTTAACTTTATTGCAGGTATAAAGAATTATTCGACGGCAATCTTCATGAGTCAACCGTTGTTGCGATGTTTTCGGTCGTGGCAAACATTGAAGCTCTGCCTATTCTTTCGTCGTCATTAGTGGACATTCTTAAAACACGCAAACCACCCGAGAATCTATGTTCGGCTCATTCATTCTTCAGCGGATGCTTGTTGAACCATTCCATAAGTTTCAGTAGCCGTTTTTCAAAATTTTTCAAAAATATGAGCAACGGACGTGCTGCTCATATTTTTCATGCATTTAATGATGGCGACAGGACCCAATTACCAGTTTACGCTATCGAACGCAGTCTAGCGAAAACTGCGTCGATTACGTTGAAACTTGTTATGCACACTCTGTCGACATATACCTCCCATCATGTCAGTGAGCACCGCGCCACTATTGTTTTGAGTTCTGATGTAAAAAATGTGTACAAGGATACAATGTACGCAACACTTCTACAAAGGGACAAGCACATATATTTCATAAAATCCCATATAAAATTCTCTTTGTCAATTACTCAAGCAACGCTTTGATCAGACATCATTTAAATTACCTTAAAGTGTTTTAAATTGCTGGTTTAATAGACACTTTTCCGCAGGTAATTGTACAGTTTTGGCTCGGAATAATATGCCAAATATAGAAACTTGTTTATCCACCTATACGGCGTGTGTCGTAGCTGTGGAGATAAGTGTTGTACTTTAGGTATGTTTTACTCTAGCAATTGTTACAAGTCGCTGTAAAATGTTCTTTCACATGGCGTTTATGGTTCAAAGTTTGAAGACTGTTGCTTTTGAACTACTCGTTTGCTTCAGCTAGACCGATATTTTGCTTTTACCTAGAATGCAAGTGTCATCTTTATTCATACATATTGTTTTTGCAACCTGTACATTCTAACCTATTGTTAATATGCACGAGCAACAGAGACGGACCCACCACAGAATCTTGTGGCACACCTTTGCTTAGGTTTGCAGACTTTGCCGTAGTTATTTATTTGTTCTCTTACTGTTGGGCCTCTCTCTCTATTCCCGAAGTTTTAGTCGATGTACACATCTTCGGTCAACGATAACCTCGGAAAAAATGAGAATATAATTCCTTTTCGACGTATATTCTTGCTGTCCTTAATTTAATCGTCAATATAGGTATAACATCCTTCCATTTTGCATAGAATAATGTCCCTACTGAAATACGGTTATTTAATTAGTCGTCAAGAGGTAGAGGACAAGGTGGCAGATATTAGGCGATGGCAGTTCGCTGCGATACTGGACGGCAAATCTTAGCAAAATGTTACAATTTAGAATCCAATCTGTAACTCAAAATTATCAATGCAAATTAAATTAAATTAGGAATAACAAATACCTTTAAATACAAAGCGTATCATTATTATTTTTAGTTATAAATTAGGAAATGCTATCGAGAGCAGACGTTCGAAGGGACTATTAAACTGGTTGGTTAACGCTGGAAATTAGATTCCAATAATTTCGAGAACTAGGTTAAACACGGAAGACACCCTTTGTGACACAGAAGGTGTGGAAATTTCATAATTTCATTATTCATTAGATCTAAGATTAAATTTATTTTATACTTAAGAGGATGTGATGCATATGTAAGGCATAAGCTTGCTGGCTTACAATACGAGTCCAACTTGATGATGATATTATGGTTGTCTCTTATTACAAGAACGTTAAGAAAATGAACACTGTTGCTTCTTTCCCTTTCTAATGTAAGTGTCGATGCAATTCCATGCATTGGACCGTATCGACGAGTTAGGATTTTATCAACTTAAATATTTATTAAATATGTTGCCTCTAATACCACAGTACAATAGTCTATTAAACTAGCTCTCTTTGTTGGGTTTAGTATACAGGTCTCAATGTACACTAAACCCAACAAAGGGAGTATCCACATTTATGCATCAAACGTTCAGCTATAGAACGTTCATCATCTGCAATATGGCAGTTCTGTTATTGTTAAATACCCTTCTCGGTAGTCATATTGTTTTGAAATTAAACAGTTCTGTTTCAGGTATCTTACAATTAGTAGTTTCTATGCAATGGTTCGTTCAAATATCTCTGGCAAAATACCAACCTGTACCTTAGTTTCGAATTTTTGAAAATAAGTGCTGAGATGAGAAACTACAAATACATGCTGAGGGAAATACATATGTGCTTGCTCTTCTCTTATTCATACTACAAAGGGTTTGGTCAACAACACGTATGAATTAATTATGTAGATGTAGATATCTATGGTATTTAACTTGAAATGTGGCGACCTTTCGATGGAACACCTAATTTATATAAGGGTCGCTCTAAAAATTGAGCATTGTGTTTTGTTCCTTCAATGGCTATAGAAAGGAGCGACCTCTCAGTCCCGTCACCACTGCAAATGTATTTTACGTACGCCCGTTCTAAAATTACTTAATTTACTGTTTGGAATTTTATTAATCTTACTTTAATTCTATTTAAAACAACTATTGGTTATTTATATTATCTATTTTTATTGTATACACTTATTTTATGTTTTTCCTATGTGGTAGAAACTTATTTAAATATCTTTTATTTAAGTAATTGCAGACTATTTAACAATAGAAATGATCCCTGAACTAACGCTATTATTCTGTGCTCATATGTGAGTATGTTAAAGACAAATTTGAAGCCGTTGATAGATTAGTAAGTCTGGAAAAAAGTTTTTTTTTAAACACCATTGCGGGATGCAGTATTTAGAGTACAGTGTCCAGAGCTTCCCGAAAGTATTATTCTGTGCAAACAAGTTTTTCCAGAATCTAATCAATTAAAATACAGAGGAAGTAATTGTGGTGTCGAGAGATTACTTTAAACCTTTAAAGATGTACCCACATCGAAGAGAACCAGATTTACCAGACTGCAAAAAGTAATAATAATAATAAGTATAAATAATGACCTTTTATTAATAATAATAATAATCTATTCCTTTACATCCCCCAACAGGTGTCGCCCATTATAGGATATCAGCCGGCCATGAGTTATTACTACAACTTAAGATGTTTACCTTCAGCATTCATCAAATTTGGAGCGAGGAAAACTACGGAGAACCTTACTCCGAGAGTGACGAGCTCGGGGTCCGATCCCGGTACCCGAGGCTGCTAGAACAGTGCGCTAGGCACTACGCCACTAGTCCCTCTAATGTAATATCTAATGCGTTAATGTATTAATGTTATGTTACTGTGACTAAAGAATTAAACTCAAAACAAAAATAAAAATAGCATTATCCTTCCTTTATTAACGCAAAAGCAAACTACATACACACTCTTACTATTTGCACTGATCTACACACATTTGGGTTATATCCTCGTGCAGTAAACAACGCCAGTTACCAAAAATGTGCTGCACTCTGGATATGATAAATTATGGTGGATTATAAGCTTACCCGTTTCCGGATGCCTCTTTGTTAGTTTACCGTTCTCTCTAATTAGGTATAGGTATTCAATCGTCTTGCACCGCCATTGATGTATTATACATGTGGTTGGCTGTTGGGAAATTCTCAGAATATCAAAACACAAAGATTATTAATATTTCGGGAATTAATAACCCCGCCCGCTAGGGAAATTTTAAACAGTCATTTATAATTACGGAGAAACTTCCTGGAGGATTATTACTAGCTACAATGCATTGATGCTCTAAAATAATTTGGGGGCATTGTGCCGTCGTACGTGAATAGCTAGAATTATATCCGGAGACTCAGAGAATATTCCGTCGTGTTCTATTTTAATTAGTATATTCATTGTAGTGCAGATAGCGCCTTCTTCGCAAAATAACAAGAAAATACTCTTAGAATACAGAATAATGCACACCTGAGAATAGAATAGAATAACTTTATTGTCCAAGAGAGCCCCCAACTACAGGGTAATAATGAAGTTATCGACGATATGGTAATGAAACTTTATATATAGGTAACTCTAATTGCACACAGAGTTTACATGTAATATTAGTTAGGCAATTATATTTTTAATTTTGTAATAAACATAATCTTATTTCATTTCTTAATTTTCAATAATTGTATAAAATCATTTTTTTGTGTAAGAAAATTGTATTAAATTGGAAAAAATTAACGTATTGTAATAATTTTTGGTTCAGAATTTCATTTTGTATTCAACTGTGAAATAATATACAGGATGATCCAGTTGAACTTTATCAAAATTAAAGATATTTAACTTTGGTGCTAAATAATTAATATTAGGATGAAGCAGCCATGATACTGAAGGTTTTGTTCGAAACTTTGTGGTATCCAACGGTACAAGAATAAAAAAAGCAAATCTTGAAAGATATGAAAATTACAACATCGCTCTAAAAATGCATACATTTTAAAATGTCTGTAAAATGCCTACAGTTTGGAATCTGTATCTGAATCTGAGTCTATAACACCAATGAGTATGTTTGGAGCTTCTCGAGTATTTGACAGTTTCGATTTAGACAAGATGTTCTCCTTCCTCTTCAAGCAAAACAGCCTCGACGTCACTAGGAGAAATCTTTAAAACTTCGATTTGGAATCATTGTACTTCAGGAACAAGTTATTTTTGAAACCAGACTATTGTGATTTCTTGGGTGAACCATGCAAGTATAATGCACAGGTGAGGTATCCATTATGTGCTTTAACACACGAGGCTAGCGTGATTTGCTTACTATCACTTATTTATGGCGGTGGCTTCCATCCGCATTTGCATACAATAAGACCGAAAGTTTCTCTTTGCTAAGCTTTTGACCAAATATAGTTTCCCCATGTTTATAATATATGTATTTGCAGATAGCGAACGCCAAAACAGACCGGTCTCGTCACCATTGTGTAGTTGAGCTTCTGTTAGGCCCTCTTCCTTAATTAGAGTATCAATTCGTGTTCTAAATGTCTTAACGCTAGTTTTATCGAAACTTAACGCTCCACCAAGCAGTCTCTTATTTACAGTGCCGTGCCGATTTCTAAATCGATAGAGCCAACCATCGGTAGCTTGAAACTCGATGTTTATATGCTTTATCTTTCAGCTGTCGCCTGAACCACGAATTGCAACACTGCTAACCGTTGTGGTATGTTTAGCATGTTCCAGGTTGGTGTCAGTAGCCATCTTTAGTAGTTGTCAATTGCAAACTGTTATTTCAACACCACATTGCTAAACAAACGTATTAAGCTTGTCCTTAAACAACACATATTTTCCTAGAATTTGGCTTAAGTACATAGATGATATTTTCGCAGACTTTGATACCAAGAAAAGTAATGTTCTGGTTATCCTCGCGACCCTCAATTTAAAATTTGAAACTATTAAACTCAAAATAGATGAAGAAACTGGAAATAGACATCTACAGAAAAAAAAAACAAGCACTAATAGGTACATTATGAACGATTCCAATCACTGTGGACAACGCAAAATGGCCGTGATTAGTTTCTTAATTAATAGTTAGTTAAGTAGAAGTAGATATAAGAAAGAACCTCAATTCATAAAAAACGTAGCTATTTACAACGGTTACTCGTTACTCTACAGATGTCTATCGCATGCTTAAGAGTTTACGTGAGAGATTCCACGACCTTAATCCCGGTAGAAATCAACAGTAAGAAATTCGTGAAACTCCCTTTTCACAGCATATCGAAAGGCATGAGTAGGGTTTTGAAAGATCAAGACATGAACGTATGGTTCAGTTCGCGTAATACACTTAAAAACCTTCTCGGTAATCCTAAAGATAAACCGAAAATGGAAAGAACGGTCGGGAATTTATAAAATTGCATGTAGTGGCTATAATAAAGCCTGTATCAGTCAAACGAAAAGAGTGATAGCCACCAAATTTAAGGAACATATAAGGTGTTATCGTTACGGAAGATTGAATGCGTTAAATGTATCACAACGCATAAACGAAATCGGGGATAACATTAAATTAGAAAACTTGAAATTAATTAAGAATATAACTTCGCCGCGGGAATTAGACGCACAGATGGTTTACGTAAAAAGCAACAAAAATCTGATGAACAGGGAGAACGGACCGTGGCCGCACTCAGTTCTTTTTAAGCCCTTGGGGTAACTTTGCACATGTTTGGGTTATTAAAGTGATCTTTCCGTCTATCTTTCCGTGTTTTTCGCATGTTGTAGTTTTAAGGCATGTAGGCGATAGAAGCAGGTACTTGTAAATAATATTTATATTTTTCTCGGAAGTAGGGATAGATGCATGTTAGTTTTAGAAGTTTTCTCACATCATACGGTCATCAGTTGATGATGAGGTCCATTCGTGTCCTCGAAACAGCCGTCCCAGATTAATTATTACATAATTAATTGAACTTGTGTGGTGCGCAGGTTGCCAATACTTATGTGCTGTTTAGCATACTACCCAACAGTCCTTGCTCTCATTATTTATCATTATTAAGCTTGTCTTTGTTCTTTCTTATTCCTGAAACTGTTTGTTTTACAGTGCCGTAGTCTTTATACACATTTGCCACAGCGATAGCTGATTCCAATTTTCCAATAACTTCAAATTTCCCTGCTGTGTTTAGTGCGGTAGTAGGGTGAGAGGGGTACTAGCGCTGCCTTAGAATATCTCAATATCTCCGCCAGCACTTTGTGTTACGTGTAACATTTTAGCCTGCCAGAATGTGTCACGATTATAATTAAAATTTTATTTTCGACAAATTTGACTAGAGTTATCCAAAGATCGAGATATCTGGGTCCGAGTTATTGAGCATTGACTGCACTTCGCTTTCTCGGTAACGCATGTTAAAATTTGAGGTTCGATATAGTTTCCACGATTTCAACGTCGAGCTTAGAGTTTTAAACACTAAGGGATTGAGGTTGTACTATCCCCAATTGTACTATCTAATTTTATTGGAAGAATTTTAACTATGATATATTTCATCTGATATAATTCTGGCCTGAAGATGTGAACTCTTTCACGATACCGGCCGCATTTGTATACTCATAATAAAGAACTTGTGAGAAAAAGGACCCTCCCTCAAAATGTTTTCTTTTATTTTTAAGCGTAATTTGTATGGATGTTATCTTTGCATTTCAGGTAACAAAAGAGTATGTTTTAAGAATCGTAAACATCAGGCATTCATTATTTTTAACAATGAGAAAGGGCAGCAGGTAGAGTTACATCACAAAAATGGAGCTTCATCGTTCTTGCCATCGCATTTGGGTCACGTGGTATATCGCGGCAATATCAGGAATGAAATTTAATTTATGATTAGTATTTCTATGAAAATATTCACAACTATAATTCTCGAAGGTCGTAAAATATTTCCGTTTAAATGACACCATACAGCGAACGCTTTTGGAAAGCCAAAGTAAAACGCCATAACATATTGGCAATCGTGGAAACAAATGAGACAGAAAGGAACAATATTCCGTCTCCGAGGAGTCTTCAAAATCGTCGCGTTCGAATTGGGAAGACTCAATTTTGCAAGTATAATTTATAACATCGGTTTTTCTCTTGTGGCGTGTTTTCGTCGTCCGGCGCAAAATGCAAATCGGATTCGACGCAGGGACTAGACGTGGAATTTCTCTGTCGACGTGGCACCTTTTACGAACAACAACCCGTCTTCTTTCGCCTTTCCTGAGGTCCGAAAGGATTTGCGGTACAAAGTAAATAAGTCCTCCGACGGCGATGTAACGCCGGTGTAACCCGGCCGACCTCAATGATAAATTACAAGCGATTTGTCGTTCCACGTTTCCTTGAATAGGGAATAAAATGTTAAAGCAAGGGTCTTGAATTAATCCGGCCATTAGAAATGTAATTGCCCTCTCGGGCTGAGATTTTGACACCATCCGAATTTACATTCTTCCCGGACTATTTAAGCCAGTGTGGTACTCGAGAAATTCCTATAGCGATTCCGAGTTGCTGCGATTTACAAATCTCTTTGGTCGTAATTGAAACCATACGAATTCTGACTACAGTTATTTAATGAATTTCCTGTCCTAGCGTTGTAATTTTGTTCCCACGACAATTTAAGATAATGTGCTGAGTGTAATTATAGAATCCAGTAATAGTATATACCATACTGCGAAATATAATATTGGACGTATAATACGCCTAGTGCAGTTACGTATCTTCCAGACCTTCTGGATATGTGAAGAAGTTGGTTGCAGTTTATGTAGCATACAATGTCCTGTTAGCAGTCCTATATTGTTTTGACCAATCCCTTGTCTGTATTTAATATATTCAGGTCGGCTGTAAAGACCTATATTCGGTCACGAATTGTTCGTCCTGTCTCTGACCCGAAATGCTTTTTCACATTGATAGTTATTTTCCTATTTGCCAGTCTATACAGGATGATTCAAATTAACTGCTGTTGTCTTCGCTATTATAGCTTCTACAATGTCGGTTAAATTAGTAAACTAGTAGTGTTTTTAGCGCTGGTTAACTTGCAGTTAATAAAAAAAAAAACAATCCAATAACACCTTTTTAAAGGGAAAACGAAAGTCACTATTTTGTTTAATGGAATATTCTATGTATTAAGATGTTACAAGTTTATACAAAAATGTGGAATAAGAAAATCACAAGTCCCTTTATTTTCAGCAGGTGTATGCCCCCCGTGTGGTAGTGTAGATAAAATTCTTGTTAGAATAAAATTTCTTCTTTCATGAACATTCTATGTCCTTTTCGATCAATTCTTAGTAAATTCTTAATAAAAAAAACGGAGTATGGATACACCATACTACAATATTCCTTTTATTCTGAAGGATAATTCAATTTATGATATAAAAACTACTATTCTGAAATAAATAATAAGGAACTTACAATTGTATGTAGTTCTTATTAAAGATACATGCATGTTGCTTAATTGGATCTGCAATATGCTATGCGAAGCCAGATAGCTTACAAAGAAATACACTTTTTAACACATTATTAATTTATATATTTATTTTTATTTGTGCCACCTGTATGGTTTGCTGTTTCCGCATTTATTATCTACTTCTTGTAATTACTGCCTTTTGTTGCGACACTGACAACGAAAGGTGGCCGGCCATCGTCTTACAATTTTGTTAGACTATGAAAGTATCTGCCCTTAATCGCTCATGAATCTGACGACCTTCTTGACGAGAACATGGTATACCATTGATAAATCACCTTAAAATTGTCCTCAACTATTTAGTTTGAATACATTTATTTGTTTACTTATTTGAATTTGAAGCTGAGTCTTTTAAAGTAACAACATTTAGCAGTGAAAGGCAGAAGCAATTGATGCTTTCTGGATACTTTCAGAATGTGAACTACATATATGGTTTTGCAAAGAATTACAACAAGCAACTGTAAATGTTAGACTAAGGCATATGTCTCTTTACTAGACACTAGAAATCCAGTAGTATTCATTTCAGATCGAGTCTATAAAACTTTTATGTTAGAAATTGAATTACCTTCTAACATATTGAAAAACGTACAGGATGTTCAATTTGAAAAAATGATCCATTTTGGCTCCTCGCAAAAATGCGTTATTCATTTATATTTCTATTAACTTCGTATTAATTTCCAGCAAAAACGCTACTAAGTTGCCAATGTAACTGATTTCGTAAGACCAACAATAACGAAGATAGTAATGGTGGCCCGTTAATTTGAGTCACATGAACATTTTTTGTAATGCAAGCGCTGTTATAATATATTATAACGATCATAAATTACAACATTGAGGGAAGCACCGCATAAACTTTGGAGACAGACAACCTTCTCGGATTTTTCCTATGTAGCCCCATTCAACAACTGTCTCGATATCACGCGTCTTCGCTCCATTTCCTGTACGTCGTAAATGCTTGGTTTTAATATAATATATCCGAGTGTTTTAGCGTTTAAACCTTATTTTAGTATTAAGATAAATTCAGGCTTTGCGTATTTCGAGATACAAGGGATTTTTGTGCATGACGCATTACCATAGAGAGCTCGCGTGACGAGTGGATTAGGGTTAACCGATGCGATGAATTTAATTGTCGTAAGACGTTATGGGTCTATGCGACACTCATGCACCTACCTACCGTGAACATTAATTAATTTACTTAGAAAACAATTTCTCTTGTTATAACATTGCAATATATAAAAGTAGTAGTATTACATATCTTTCCTTTGCCATGGTTAGGGTCAGTAGACTACAACAGTCTAATAGCTGAGTGTAGGCTTTCACGACCGTAATCCATAGTAGAAATGTCTTTCGGGTGATGCCGTGTAGTTAATATTTTACTTGACGTTTCACTGACAATCCTGCCAGCTTCTTCAGAAGATTTCTAAAGACTGCCGTTGTTGTCTTTTGCTCCTCGTTATATATCCTATTTCTGTTCCGCTTTACTGATCCATAACCGTTCTGCTTTGCTGATCCATAACCGTTCCGTTCCGCTGAATCGCGTCGTTTGTTGTATGACGACTCCGTAGTGCTAACCTCCACGTGTTGCTGATCTTGTATCCATCTTCGCGATTGAAGTTGCTGGTGTTCTTCATTATTTCTATGGATTCGCGTATTATCCTCGGGTAGTAATGGCTGGTCCTGGCTAATACCTTAACGTCGCTGTAGCTTATGCGGTGGTCTCCTTGTTGGTGCAGGTGTTCTGCTACTGCGGATTTTTCAATATGCCTAAGGCGTGCGTCTCTCTCGTGCTCTTTCACTCTGCACTGAATACTCCGTCCTGTTTGACCGATGTAGCTTTTTCCACATTGGCATTTCAGTTCGTATATGCCTTTTGCTCGTAGTTTTGGTACCACGTCCTTATTTGGGGGGAGTAGCTGGTCGATTTTGGTCACCGTGTTGAAACGTGTGGTGATGTTTTTCTCCCCTAGGGTCTTTTTTAGCCTGTCGGTGACTCCGGCTATGTATGGAAGGTACGCGTATCCTGCTGGTTGTTGTTGGTCTTCGTCTTTTCTCTGCTCTCGTGGCTTCCTTATATCTTTTGTACTGTAGCCGTTTTTCTGCAGGGCGCTTTTGACGTGTTGTATTTCGCTATTCCTGTGATGTTTGTCGCTGATTTTCTCCGCTCTTCTTAATAAAGTGTTCATGAGGGATCTCTTTTGTTGAAGATGGTGGTGAGATGTTGCATGCAGGTACCGGTCTGTGTGGGTCTTCTTGCGGTATACACTGTGGCCTAGTTTGCTGCTGTCATTGCGCTCCACTAGGACATCTAGGAATGGTAAGGTGCCGTCTTCTTCGATTTCCATAGTGAAGTTAATGTTTGCGTGTTGTCTGTTGATGTGTTGTAGGAATTCCTCTACAGTTTTTGGTCCGTGTGGCCATATGACAAATGTGTCATCTACATATCTGTACCAGCATTTAGGTTTCATCCTGCTAGATTTGATGGCTTCTCGTTCGAACGCTTCCATAAAGATGTTGGCGATTACAGGTGACAAAGGAGATCCCATTGCAGCGCCACTCGCCTGTTCGTAGAATTCTCCGTTCCACAGGAAGTAGGTCGAAGTAAGGCAGAGTCTCGCCAAATTAATCAGATCCGGTTGCAGTCCTTTTGGTATTAGTTGTTGCCTGACGATCTCTAGTGTTTCTTCCACTGATACATTGGTGAAAAGTGATTCGACGTCGAAAGATACCAATAAATCTTCTTTTGTTATTTCGTGTTGTTGTAGTATCTCGATGAAATGTTCGGAGTTCTTCACAAAGCTTTTGGTGTTCCCGGAGTACTGTGCTAGTTGTTTTGCGACATATTTGGCTAATTCGTAGGTAGGTAAACACCAAAAGCTTTGTGAAGAACTCCGAATATTTCATCGAGATACTACAACAACACGAAATAACAAAAGAAGATTTATTAGTACCTTTCGACGTCGAATCACTCTTCACCAATGGACCAGTGGAAGAAACACTAGATATCATCAGGCAACAACTAATACCAAAAGGACTACAACTGGATCTGATTAACTTGGCGAGACACTGCCTTACTTCGACCTACTTCCTGTGGAACGGAGAATTCTACGAACAAGCGAGTGGCGCTGCAATGGGATCTCCTTTGTCACCTGTAATCGCCAACATCTTTATGGAAGCGTTCGAACAAGAAGCCATCGAATCTAGCAGGATGAAACCTAAATGCTGGTACAGATATGTAGATGACACATTTGTCATATGGCCACACGGACCAAAAACTCTAGAGGAATTCCTGCAACACATCAACAGACAACACGCAAACATTAACTTCACTATGGAAATCGAAGAAGACGGCACCTTACCATTACTAGATGTCCTAGTGGAGCGCAATGACAGCAGCAAACTGGGCCACAGTGTATACCGCAAGAAGACCCACACAGACCGGTACCTGCATGCAACATCTCACCACCATCCTCAACAAAAGAGATCCCTCATCAACATTTTATTAAGAAGAGCAGAGAAAATCAGCGACAAACATCACAGGAATAGCGAAATACAACACGTCAAAAGCGCCCTGCAAAAAAACGGCTACAGTACAAAAGATATGAGGAAGCCACGAGATCAGAGAAAAGACGAAGACCAACAACAACCAGCAGGATACGCGTACCCTCCCTACATAGCCGGAGTCACCGACAGGCTAAAAAAGACCCTAGCAGAAAAAAACATCACCACACGTTTCAACACGGTGACCAAAATCGACCAGCTACTCCCTCCTAACAAGGACGTGTTATCGAAACTACGAGCAAAAGGCATATACGAACTGAAATGCCAATGTGGAAAAAGCTAGATCGGTCAAACAGGACGGAGTATTCAGTGCAGATTGAAAGAGCACGAGAGAGACACACGCCTTAGGCATATTGAAAAATTTGCAGTAGCAGAACACGTGCACCAACAAGGAGACCACCGCATAAGCTACCGCGACGTTAAGGTATTAGCCAGGACCAGCCATTACTACCCGAGGATAATACGCGAATCCATAGAAATAATGAAGAACACCAGAAACTTCAATCGCGAAGATGGATACAAGATCAGCAACACGTGGAGGTTAGCACTACGGAGTCGTCATACAGCGAACGACGCGATTCAGCGGAACGGAACGGTTATGGATCAGCAAGGCAGAACGGTTATGGATCAGCAAAGCGGAACAGAAATAGGATATATAACGAGCAGCAAAAGACAACAACAGCAGTCTTTAGAAATCTTCTGAAGAAGCTGACAGGATGGTCAGCGAAACGTCAAGTAAAATATTAACTACACGACATCACCCGAAAGACATTTCTACTATACAATAGTCTAGTTCGTACTGTAAGAATGGTGCAAGAAAAAGATCGAGAATTTACAATAGATCTATAGGCTGCAGTGGCGGAATAGAAATGATTGCAAAAATAATTTGCGTAAGAGAAACTTATGAAAAGAGCATATTTTTAAACGATGGGGCCAACTATGCCATAACAGTTCTGCACAAATTTGGTCAATGCAACGACATTTGCAAGAGGTTGTTGATAGTGGTGCTATTATATGAAATATTAGGCGGCAATTACTTATTTCTCGTTCCTCATTGTCTTCGAAATTTGTGTTTATTTTACATTTTTCGTTTATTCAGAATATATTACCCCTTCTCTTTGTTATGTTTATTATTTTAAAAAATGTACATTTTTGTGTATAAAACTTTCATGCTGTGTTTTCATTTAATTTTCGTTACGGTTCAGTTACATATCATAAATGCTATGTAATCTTTAATTCTTCAACAATATTTGTATTCAACACTTAGCATTGTGCTGCTAAGTTAAAAATAGTTACAGAAATACACATAATTCAAATACCTTATGAAATCATTGACAAATATTTTATTTTCTTGATTGTTGTCGACATAATACAGAAAATTTTACACAAATGCATAACAGTGTGATTAAAATTGGGAACCATCCCTCTGAAAGCATCCTACAAATTTTTGCATAAAGCCGATTACACTTGGCCAGTTTTGCATTCTGTCCAAGTAAGAGGACTACGCGATTCCTGGCATAAAAATTGGACGACAGTATGTACACTTAATAAAAACTTAGGTACCTTAATTACACGTTACTCTGATGTTTCTATTAATAACTACAAAGTTTGTTTAAATTTCTGCTCTTGGAAAGCATTGTTTCGAGTACTTTTATCAGCTTTAATACAAAAGAGGTACATATTTCTTGTATCCTGTCTTCTCAAATCTCGCAGGAGAAAGTGACCAATAGTTTATACCAACTTCGGAATTTAAAATAAATCCTGGCACTTCTGACAACGAATATAAGATGTTACAATGGTGACAAAGCAACTTCATTGGATCGAGCATAACAGTGTTTCACTCGAACGGTTTGATATGGGATACGTTTAACGAGAAAACCGAAGTGACCAGTGCTTTTCTGTCCAAGCGAGGTCGTCGTAAAGTTTAGACTTTAAGTCGCAGTAAAATAAGGAAAATATGTTCTGGTTGTCTTTTGTATCCTAGTTGGCGCTGCAGTCCGCGCTGCAAACATGGTTGAAGCACGTCCTGCAGTATGTTCCTCCGCTTATTAAACAGTTTTTGTCCTTCGGTAGATGACATGAAAACATGCACTTTGAAAATTTAATGCTGGTTTACTGTTGTGCTCCATTACGTTAATAAGGAATGTATTTTATTTATGGCAAATATCTTGCCAAATGCATAATACTTACTCTAAAATTTTAACAAAAGAATTAGCTTTCCGGCACATGGAGAAACACAAATGGTTGAATCAATGTAAATTGCATTCAACGAGCCAAAAGTTGTAGTCACCTTTGGCAATGCATTTTAATTCTTCGCAGAACATTTTAAAAATATTAAAGCGTGTAGCTTCATTGAACAATATTTCATTTCTAGCTAACACTATAATTTTTTTGGTTCGAACGTTCGTTTTGTTCCAACGTTTGGTGAACATTAGAAAGAGTTAAACAAATGCTCAGATAGATTTTGTTTAAAATGTTAAGTAGCTTCTGACTGTTTCTAGTATATTAACATTTACCCCTTTGCTTTTCATATTCTATGTTATAATATCATAATAAAACATTCCATATTTTCTCTCTGCTTATCGTATTAAATGCGTTCTGTATATCGGTACATCCCAAATAGGCCCCTTGTCCCCTAGGGCTTTTAATATGTGAGCAGGTCTAAAGCCACTTTGTTCATCTCAATTGTGTCTCTATTATAATTCCTATTTTATTTTCTATAAGGCTTTCGTAGACCTTTAGTACTAATAATGATAGCAAGGACTGTGGCGTATTATGGTAAACAACACATAAGTATCGGCACCCTCCGCACCACACAAGTTTAATTTATTATATAGTAATATAATAATAATTAGTCCGGGACAGCCGTTTCGAGGACACGAATGGTCCTCATCATCAACCGGTGACCGAATGAAGTGAGAAAAAACTTTTTCTAAAACTAAACATGCATGTACTATCCCTACTTCTTAGAACAGATATCCTTTACAAGTGCCTATTTCTACCCCCTGCACGCTTTGAAG